>JAABNY020000039.1:11283448-11311666 GCA_015164015.2 Brevimyrus niger
TTCGGTGGGGGGGGGGGTTCACACGGAGTTTTCCATTTGTATTATTCAATGCTTTTGAGGCATCTGAAGTAAATAAATCCCGGAGCTCTTTTCCCAGTGCAGGCTTCATTTCAGCAAATACATTTTGCTAATGGACTAGAGGCATGTTTCGTCAGGTCCCCAGCATTGCAATCTACATGTAAATGATCCACATGTAAAACCATCCTGGTGGATGTAGAGTAGTTACAGGCATGTGCCTGTCAAGAGGCAACAATAAGAAATAAATTATTCATAATGTACAGTATGTGTACAGTGTGCATATGCCAGTGCATTCAGTATGAATGAAGATACAGATCTTGCGATACAGAGTTGCATGTCTGTGTTTGACCCTAAAATTAAGATTTTCTTCTACTGACACGTGAGATCAGAGTGCAGTGGCAATATACAGTATGCGGAGGTTGCCATGGTTACACATATTCACACGATGTGTTATATAACATTAGAAGTCTTTGTATCTGACAAGTTATTACTAAGGTTGATGAGATTTTTGGTGCAAAGCTTAATTGTACCCAGAAAACCATTCATATGACATCCATTTTTTTTAAATATATAATTTAATTAATCTGTTGGAACATTTAACTGGGGAATTTGTATTGCCCTGAACATGCCAAAAGCTACACTAGAAGTAAATTTTGTTGTGTGATTCAGGTGTAGAGCAAATTCTTTATGTATTCACCCTCTCAAATCTCAACTTATTTATCAAATTATTTATCGAAATGCGCCCCCCACTTGGAATTCCTGATGCTGCAGTTTTCACCACGTGTCTGATCGGTTATATACGTGGAATATTTTTGTATTTCAGTCTGAGGTGTACAATTAAAATCCAAGAATTTTGACGTGACGCTCGGTAAGAATTTCCCAAGAACTGGGAGAGGAATGGCAGTTTGCGGTAATTGTAACTTGAGTGGTTACTCGGGAAAAATTCGCTGGAATTAGATACACGGCTTAGAGAGGATCAATACGGGCTGCATCACCACCACCAGACACACACACACTGAATTCTCCCTCATACGCATATAACTGAATTTTAAAATATGTCTTTTTTAAACACGAGGGAAAAAATATTCAAGTTAAAAAGACAAATGGGGTGTAACAAGCAGCACCTGGACACTTCATCAGCCGTGACCTAGAGCCCTACAGCCAGGGGTGTGTAAAAGCCCCTTTCGAGGAGCTGCTGCAGTGGACTGGTCTTTCCCTTGCTCTTCTTCGTTCCCATTCTCTCTCTCTCTCTCTCTCTCTCTCTCTCTCTCTCTCTCTCTCTGGTTCTCTCTCTCTCCCTCGCCCGCCCGCTCGCTCTCTTGCTCGTCTTCGAGACAGCGGATCCCTCCCCTGCTACTCCTTTGCTCTCAGTCAGCCTGCGTTTGTTTGCTATGCATGAGCTCTACTCCGTCCGCTCCGAGTGGGGCCACCTTGCCGCTGCTAGTGGATTTGGATGTTATCCCAGCGCCGGCTCACTCTGCGCCGAGCACCGGACCCCATTCAACTAGTTGGACTGGCCATCTGAGGGGAAGTGCGAGGGGGGGGGCACAGGAGAGGAGGAGAGGGATCACAGGGCAGGGGGTGGGGGGAGGGTTAAGGTCAGGTTAGTTTTGGGGGGTTGGGTGGCGGGCGGTCATGATTCGAGCCCCGATCGGATTCCAACTGGAGAGATTTTCGTCACCCCCAGGAGTGCTTGTGTGGAAGTGGGATTGTCTCGCTGGGGGGGAAAACTGAGGGGACATGAATCAACTGGATGCCCCGCGTCCCCTAAACTGGACCATCAGGAAACTCTGCCATGCTGCCTTCCTGCCCTCCGTCCGTCTGCTCAAGGTACGGGATGCAAACCCTTAGTATTTGGGGGGGGCTGAAGAGGTCACTCACCTCAACCCACCCACAATAATAACACCTAGACAGACACATTATTGTTCCCATCACTTACTTCATGCTCCTGATTTGTCGTCCGTCATCATCTTTTGGAATGGTCTTAAAAATGTACTTTGTGGGTTATAGGATAGCCTGGACTTCTCCTGTGGTTCAGTTGTAGCTCTTGACACATTGCTGCTTTGCATATGATTTTTTTCCTGCTACACCTGAGAAGTGTGCATGAGTGATGTTTTGTTAATGGTGTACATACACTTGAAGGGTGTTTTTTGCAACAAACTACTGCTAATAATAGCAAGGTACTTGTACTAATGACCGTATAATGTACCTTTTTAATTACCTCACCAGCAGTATTTGGTGAATAACCTTTTCAGTTTCCACACACGGCAGAGACTAAAAATCCTCTGTGAATAAACACTAGTGTCAGTTATAAGATGCACTTAACCCCCGCCTGGCATGAGCTCGCCCTCTCGGAGGGAAGGTGACAGCCTTAATTCTATGTCAGATGTAGCATTTAAAAGGTGTGTGAGGGCTTCCTATCTCTGAATGGGCAGAGCTCCTGTTCAGTTGCCCGCTCCTGCACTGGAGAGATTCCTGGAGAGGTTCTGGAGGATAAAAGGAGAAGAACCTCAGGCAGCAGCTGCGGCTGGGAGAGCGTGGGGGAATCTCCCCTGGGACGACAGCATCTGAGCCGCACGCCGGATTCCAGCATCTGCACTGGGGCAGATATGCATGAAATCTTACGGGACGTTGTTTACGCCTCATAAACCCGGTGTGTTCTCGCTAATGTGCCTTTTTTTTCCCTCCCCGTGGCAGTCAGACGATAACTTCACGTATTTGTCAACATTTTAAAGCAAAGGCAGAACTGATTATGAGGCAGCATGAGCCCTCCGCTTTGTTACTGATGAATTTTACCCAGGTTGGCATCTTGCCTGTGGCCCTGCAGCGCAGAGCCAGTTTCTCTTCACGTTCTTGTGCTTGTAGCTGATCCGGCTAATCTTCCATGATAATCAGGCTGAAAAAGGCTGTGACTGCGACTCTGTCCCTTTTTCTTTTTTGTTACTCATACTGTACTCCGCGAAGTGTCTCCTCTCTCTACCAAGCATGCTTCTGAATCATTACTGCATTGTTGAGATTCAACCACGCATTCCCGATAGTACAAAGTGAGACACAAGAATATTATCCAAATTAACTTCAAACCCTGACCAAATATAATTTAGAGCTAGATCATACTGTATCATTAAGGGAACATTTTAACAAAACACACACATACACAGATCATATATTTCTGTGGCATCTCTGTGGACAAAACATCCTAACTACGATCACCCTAACCTCTACCCAGCTACAACCTTAACCATAATTAACCAAACAAAATGCTAGACTTTTGACTACTTTAGTTTTTTGATTGCATTCAAAGATTTTTTTCTTAAATTGAGGCTTATATTGTGGGGACAGGAAAAATGTCCCCATAAGCTAAAAAGTAGCAGGTTTTACCATATTATGGGGACATTTGGGGACATACAAACCCACACACACACCAAAATATTGCTCCAGGGTACCTCCTGCAGAGGTTCATTGCTGTACTGCGTCTGTGGGTCGCTGACTCGCTACCCACAAATTCAACACTGGAGCTGACTGCCTCATACTTTAATAAAGGGCACTGGAAATGTCAGTGGCTTTTGGGTCAGTGAAACAATGAGCATTCAGAGCTACAGTGTATCAATTAAACTTCCAATGAAAGGGACTTGGGTGCTGTTCTTTACTTGGATTCTTTTGTAGCAATGGATTATATGATAGCTTGTTTAAGAGTCTAGCAGTAGGTGGATGACACTTATGCAGTGTTTTTAATTTAAACAATCTACTCTGGAATCCACATTGGCCCTGTAATCATGTTGGTACCAACAATCACAATTTATTTTTTTTTTCACAACAAAACTCACACTGTGGATTATGCACACTAGGTTATTACTGTTGATGAAAATGAAACGCGAAATAAATGGTAGTGGGTGGAAAAATTACGACTTATTAAAACCCCCCAAAGCTCTCATGAAGCACAGAAGCAAAGCGTAAAACACTGTAATATACAACGAAAAAAAACTACTACTAAAACGAGCGCAAAACCATTTGGATTGTTAGTTTCCATTCACAGGGAGTGTAGCATTTATGAACAATTACTGTGCCAGAAGGTTTTGCATATTTAGAGAAGTGCAGGTTGATAAAAAGAGGAACAATACAAATGTAAAAACATTTCTGTCAGTTCTGAAAGTAGAACGGTAATCAAAGGAAAGTAGAGTGAAATTAAACAAAACAGCACAATAGAAGAGAAGCAAAACCTAACTGAAGGATAAAACAAACCTGATGCCTTCATAATGATGTTACAGGTAACATCTGACTCTTAACATGTCAGCATTTTTTACATGTACAGCTTTGAAGTATGGATCAATACATGCCACCAGTGTTTGACCTGATGAAGCGTAGTGGATGTTTTTGACAGAAAATTGAATTATTATTGAATTTTTAATGCAGTTACATTGTAAGGTGGTTTAATTGATCAGGCTTCTCTCTTTGTATTCTGTGTGACGGGTACCTGGTATTACAGTTTTTGCAGATGCAATAAATGATGAATGTGCTTTATTCTTTTAAACATTTGAACAGATTTGCATTGACAATAGATCAATATAAAGGAAATGACTTGTGTCTAGCTACTGTACCTTGCCACTGTACACTCGTAAAATGTAAATGATGAAATCAAAAACATGTGACTTGTTCATGTTGTTAGTCAAGCACAGAAGCACCTTTTAACTTTGATATCATTGTCATAATACAAGTGAAAAGGGCTTAGATAGTGAATTCTATTACTCCATTTTTATCTTCTTGTGGACATATTCAGATAAGAATTGTCAGATGTAATTTTTTTTGTGTTTTACAGTTAGATTATGAGGATCTGCATGAGACAGATTTCAGATTTCAATGAAAGCACTTCATTCAGAGAAAAGCACATAAATGATGTGCATGCGTTTTAATGACTTTAATATATTTTTCACTTGAAGCCGATTAAGCTGAATTTCTGCCGGCATGTGGAAAGGGGAGGAAGTGAATTTGTTTTGGGTGAAAGTGTCAGCTGACCGTTGTGAATTGGGAGCAATGCTTGTGTTTTACTTTGCAGCATTGCAAGATACCTTATGGGGTGGCATGTTTGTAGTGCTCTGTCATACACATGGTTTTAGGAATTTCAATATATGCGGAATATTTTTAGCGGGCCACCCATTGGTGTTTGAAGTACAGCATTGCCTTTTGGTGCAGGTCATCCAGCATTACATCTGAAGACTGCAGGGTTTGTAGTTCCCTTTGTGTCACATCCAACTGAGATTTAACCGGAACATCAAAACAGACTTGCAGGGAAAAAAGATCCCCAGGCTTTACAAAGTTCAGGTAAATAGGTATTTTTTTTCCCTGATTCTAATGTTAAAAGGCCTAAGGAAGCACACACTTTAATCACAGATCACTGCTAACTTGTGCACCTTTATCACCCAACACCCACAGCCCCTGAGTAATGAGACGTCTGGCCCCAAAATGGTTATATTGACTAGCATTGCACTGCATTGTTCGTGTCTTTTATTGAAAAAGACAGCAGGACTTCCTGAGGAGATTTAATCACATGAGTGGTGACCAGGGCAGAATGTAGATAGTGGCTATTGTGGAACAAACAAAGAATACGGATGATTCAGCAAGACTATGTTCATAAGGCACATGAATTTATCACATTATAGGTACAGAACATAAAAAAATATTACCACACTTACATGTTAATGCTCATTTTATTCCTATGGTCTGTGGGAAACTAGAAACTGTTAAAAACCCTCATCTGTCGTGCATCATTGTGACAAGCAGTATCACCCTCATTCTCAGTTTTTTTAGCCCTTTAACTCACTGCAGTCTTCATCCTCTGCAAAATTATTTTCCACGTTCCTTGGAGGGACTTGATATTGTATTTCTCTGACCCTTTGAAAAGTGCTTACAGTGTAAAATGTCTACAACAGTAAAAATCCTGTATAATTCTGAAGACATCCATCCATCCACCCGCCCACCCATTCAGTATCTATATCAACTGATGCAGTGTTGGGATATGGTGAGTACACTGGAGTGTATCCCTGGAAGGATGGGCCACAGACCCTGGGCAGGATAGCAGGGAGGATGTTAATTACATTCAGTAATACAGTCCTTCTTAACGAGTTCTACTGTAGAGACTCAGAAGTCAGTACTGTCACTGTCTTGTAATATTTTCCCATATTTGGTCCTTCAAATGTTGTATTTTGACTATTTAATCAGGTTTTACAAATTTCTGTTAGTTTAAAATTGCATGGCATTACCACAGCAAAAGCCCGTAGAGATAGTTGAAACCCACTCACTGCCTTTACCAGTGTGCACCACTGTACTGTATATACACAGTGGTCTGCAGATCCTGTAGAGGCTCCTACTCGATGCCAAATTCACATCCGCATGCCGGTTGATCCAAGGTGAGAGCGACGTTCTGCAGATACCGACAATGACTGTGGACCAATCAGTGCTCAGACCAGGCTGCCCGTATGAATCTAATAGGTCAAAGGTCCCGTGAGCAGTCCAAGGCAGCTTGCGACAGGTCTGTGCGCATAAAGGAATGTGGGGGACTGCAATGCAGTTGTGATGATGAATAATGAATTTGACATGCGGGAGGCTAAATGTTAAAACATCTGGGCAGACTTTGGTTCCTGTGATAAACTCAGCCTTTAATGAACTCTTGGTGTGACTAAAGAATTGATGGGGATTCCTGCTGGGGGTAATTAAACTGTGGGGGTGAATCCCCAGGGGGTATAGTTTAGGTAATTGCCTTATCTGTCATCCCTGTCATGCCATATATTGAAAACTTTCCTCTCTTGTTAGAGAAAACTGTAAACTAAATAGCCCATAAGGATGGCAAATCCTAAATCATTGTTAAGCTGTAGCCCAAATGAAAGTTGGGTAACAGCTTCTCATGTCCCCATTGCTTGCAATGATGAATAGAGTGGACAATACATTTTCTTCAACTGACAATGACACCCCTTTGCTCCACAGTCAATGCAATTGTCCCGCTGCATATTTGCTCAACCTAGCATCTATTGAACGTGTTATTGATGGAGGTTGCGTGTGATACTTTGTGACGGCTTCCATAGCTGGGTTAAATCGTGAGTGAGCCATGACTCCAACCCTCATATTAGACTGTTATAGAGCCCACTATGCGATGCTCTGTACTGTATGTACTAAATGTCATTATAATAATTTAACACGTATCATTCCATGTAATGCAGTACCATAATGTTTTGTGTTTGTTATGGAATTGTGGCTTTATATTGTATTTTTAAATATTTCCAGTTTTCCCTGAAATTTAGACCACAAGAGATGGGTTTTGCCTAAATTTGCCTGAATGATTACAGCCACCACTGAGCGTAGCAATTATTTTCGAGACAGTTCTAATTAGACAGTAATTGTTTATAAATGACATCAAAGCAGCACCTGGCTTTTGTCCAATGGTTTTATTTGTTTGCTTGCAGTAACTAAGAGTGACTGTTCTATAGGCGTCTCTGCATGACTCCTTTGGTTTATGAGCCTTTTAATTTGCAGATGGTTTACACCTTGTGCCACGGTTTATTAAAAAAAAAAAAATCCCTTATTAGTCCTTTAATGTACTCTTCAGTGTCTGACTGATTGGTACCATAAATTGGTACCATAAAACATCATTTGTATTTATTTATTTTTATTTTCTCTGCAATCAAAGGACTCCTTGCAACTAACTGCAAAAGTCATGCCGTTTCCAAACATTTTCTACCCTGCATGTGCCACGCCCACCTCGTTACCTCGTGTTAATTCCCGATTGTCATCACCTGTTTCCTGTTCCTCTCGGCTTGTCCTGTGTATT
Organism: Brevimyrus niger; assembly: GCA_015164015.2. Taxonomy (NCBI): domain Eukaryota; kingdom Metazoa; phylum Chordata; class Actinopteri; order Osteoglossiformes; family Mormyridae; genus Brevimyrus; species Brevimyrus niger. The sequence goes on from JAABNY020000039.1 coordinate 11,291,283, forward strand.
TAGTCCGCGGCTGAGTTAGTCCCAGATCTGTCATCGATGTTAGTTGATGTAGTGAGCTCTTGTTCCTGGATGTCTCCCCTTCTGTTCCCAATAAACCCCGGTTACCCGTCTGTCCGGCTCCATTCGCCTGCTTTCCTGCTCGCCTACTCCGCGATCGTAACAGCATGAAGCCTGAAAAATCTGACCTAAATATTTTACAGACTCGGATAAAAAGTCCATTCATGACACTTCACATTATTTTACTGCATTTAAATACTGAACATTTTTTGGTTCACTTGCTACAATATGCTGAGTAATTCTCCGGTCATTTTGCAAATATCCATTTCACTGATCATGTTTTTTAAAAATCAACATGAACGCGATTTTCCAAGAAGGACCCCTGCTGGCAAGGCTGTAATTAAGAGTCATCCCTAGCAAGCCTTAATTGCAGCTAAACAAGCATAGGATACACACGTGGAATTCACCATTGTGACTGAAACTAAAAAGCCGTACGTATAAACATGTTTTTTTTTTTGTTTGGTGGTTTTCTTTGTGGAATGCCCTGTCATGCAGTCACCCAGACCCAGATATTTGTCTATTGTAGCTATGATTTAAGCCCTGATAAGAACAACAGGGGCAGCTGTTGATTAAAAAAATCTATATATTTTTTTGTATTTTCACTGTGCAATTTGGAGGTTTCCAATATTCCGAAAAGCCGGACAGAGTGCAGGTATGATGGACAGAAACCATCTAAGAGTGTAATTTGTTTCCTGGGAGAGGCGCAGTTCTGACAGCGCAGTGATGGGGCCTTGCAGACCCCGCTGTCATACATGATGGCCGGTAAATGCGACGGCTGCTCTTTCACATGCGCTGCTGAGAGTCCCCAGCAATCCATGGGGTCTCTGCTAACAGTCTCAGTTTTGACTGATGGGTGATATGAATGACCTGAATAAATCTACTGCATGGGGCAGAACTGTACCTGGTGTTGTACTTTAAATCAATTTTAAAATGATCTCATTCACATTCAGTGACTGTAGAAACAAATCATGCTGGATTCTTGATAATAATAATTACTAAAAAAATGTGCTTAATTTAGCAGATGCTTTTCCCTTACAAATATACATGCTGCCACAGAGTCAGTCAGGCGGCTTCGCTGTACTTGCAGTGAGTGTCCAGGTACAAGTACAAGAAACATTAGAGCAAGATCTACAGAACATCATTGAAATAAAGCAAGAACCAGTTTACTTTGACGTTATGTAACTTGTAGATAAAAATTCTATTGTGTCATTTTGGGACTGGTATTCGTAATGAGTTTTTCTGTATTTATGAAAATTATTTATACCTAATCTATCTAATTTGTATGGCATCAGTGGTTGCAATAATATAGATCATGGTTATGCTGTATAACGATTACAATATATAAATATGATTATTACTGTAGCTTGAGGTAATTATGACCTGACTTGAAGTTCTTATTTCATTTGAGAACAGCGTAAGGATGGAGATCATCAGTGTTTCCTTGCTTCACTGATGTGAAACAATGTTACCTGACATGCGGTTCCAAGCTGTTACACTTCACAGTTTGCATTTCTGCTGTAATTGTATGGTGCATTCTGCACTTTCCTCGCTGTAACCTTTGATTTTTTTTTGCTCCCAGCTTCCTAAGCAATTAAGGCTGACGTGGGATGATTCATGAATGGTGTAGCCCTGACGTCCTATTGGATGGTGTTAATGCCCCAGTACCCCAGGACCTGCAATGTGCACAAGCCCCTGGGTCTCCTAAGGGCAATTTATTCTGCTCTGCTTCCCTCGAAATGAAATAGTGCTCGGAAGAAAGAGCTTAGAGCATGATTTCCGGTGTCCCGAGCCGCTTCTTGGTGAAAAAATGTCGACAGCCTAGTGCCAACGGAAACAACCATGCATGACTGCCTTGGGGGGGAAGACACATCATGTTAGGGGGCAAAGAGCAGCACATGAGGTGGAGATGGCGTAATGAACATGCGTGCCCTGCTCTGTAGAGCAGCAGCTTATACATATTTATGATGCTCGGATTGCAAATGCGTAATACAACAGAAAAACACCACGTAGAACCCATCCAATCGTTCTCTGAATCCACTTGCCCGTTTCAGGTTAAGGGGATCTGGAGCCTGTCCCAGAAATATAAGGCAGGGAATAATCAAAGATGGGCCACCAACTTGCCTTTCACTCACACCTATGGGCAATTTAATAACTTACTTTAGGCCGTTTTAGGACTGCGGGTGGAGTCCCTTTGGTGACCCAGGGAGATCATGCGAACTCCACACACATGGAGCCCGGGCACAGACTTGAACACTGGTTCCTGAGGTGTGAGACGACAGTACTATCCACCATGTCTCCCCAGCATGTAATCCGTTCCTCATATTCCACTATGTTAGTACTAAGCTCGAAAGGGAGAGAGTGTATGTGTTCAAACCATGTTTTTTTATTACTGTAATAGGTCTCTTCTGCTGTGGCTTAAGGCACTTGTTGTTGATATAGTTGCAACTCACAGCTTATTGGGTTTCGATCTATTCTACATTTGCAATAAGGAACTGCATTTATTTTTCCTCTGGCTACCTTCATGAAGAGAGGGCTGGTTCTCCATTCCTCGACAGTTGGTAGCAGTGAACAACCCGATGTTTTTTTTCAGACAGCTATTTTCATGGGACAGCTATTTGTGAAGAGCTTCTCAAATGTTTGTTCAAATAGAGTATCAATCAGGTTTAAATGAACAACAGCAAAGAGCCACTGAATTATTAACCATTGGTTGCCTTCGGGGGCAGTTTTGGGGGGGGCAGTGCCCCCGTGGCAACATGTATGGCCTCTCCTGTGGCCCCCTCCCCCCTTCACATATTTATGCTACAGTACTTGAGTCTGAAATAAATGTGTCGTTATTATTATTTGCATTTATATACGTGGGCTAGATTTCTGTGTGCTGGGAACAGACCAAACAAACACACGGCTCTGCTGGGTCATCGAGTCACTTCAATTGGTTGAAAAGCAAAGTTAACGTCATAAAGAAATAATCAAGCTTGTGGAAGCAAGCCAGTCTAAACGGGAAATCAGAGTGAGTTGCATATTTGTAAAAACTAAAATGTAACTGTACAGCATCGCATAAATAACATTGGCTTTCAAAATTGTCTTTTGATTCTTAATGCTGGCAGTGGAGTGCATGTGAAACTTGGAGGACATTAAAACATCTGCCCCTCTAAGTAGAGTAAGGGGCCGCAGTCTGCCCCCCCCCCCAAGTTGGTATGGTCCAGATCCGGCACTAGTAGCCTTGTGCATATTACTGAAACTCTACTACCAGCAAGAAAAATCTCTGAAATCTCTGGGTACTGCACAAAATATCAAAATAATTGGTTTTATTTGCAGCTAAGACTATTTTTTATTGTATACATTTGCCCAAAATGTATCAAATGACAAATAACTGTAATATTTGTCTTTGAAATGATAAACACACTTTGCTAATTGCACTTATGCTACTGTGAATCACTTTCAACATGAGATGTGCTCTTGAAATTCATGACACCATCCTATCAGGCAGTGTTAAAGTAGCTGTCCGTAAGTTATGTTAAGTTGTATTAAATGGTCTCTGAGGGTGACGAATGTTGAGAAATTGGACTAGATTGACCTTTCCCTGCCAGAAGAGTTACGGCCCTTTTTCATTAATGGATATCGAAGGACATAAATCTTTACTCAGCTGCTGGGTCCCAAAGTCAAGCACATTAGAATAATGGCTCACAGTAAAAATCACGGCCTCACATGTCATATATCCTGAAATGTAGCTATTGTGGTCTGAATCCAGCTCGTGCTGAAGATTTGTTTCTGAACAGAGGCTATTTGAAACCTCCTAATATAAAGGCAGGGATTCATTTTTTAATAATCTGATCCATTAAAATGATGATGTCAACTCCTGCAACTACTGCACTTTCGCCAGTTCAGGTCTTTATGTATAAATATGCATTTATTCAGCATTTATGTTTTATACCAGGGTTCTTTAAATCTGGACCTCAAATCCAAATCCAGGCCTTGTTTTTAGTTCTCCCAGGTAGCTAGTTTAATAATTACTGATTCTGATTGGTCAGAGGCTTCACCCCTGACTGACAGGTAAAGGAAGGCCGGAAAACCAGCAGTGCTCAGACCTCGAGGACCGTGATTTGAATAATCCTGCTTTATACAGTCAAATGTTATGTACAGTGCAGTTCTTTTTGTTATTTCACGGACACATTTACACTAGCCAGCTGTCAAACAATTATTTGCAGGGTCAAGCTATTTTTCCTTATTTTTCTAGTCTTTCTTGGCCATGCTGCTCCTTCCTTACAGCTATATTTGTTTTGGAAAAAGCACTCCTATTGTTTTAGCCCTTTTGTTCGGAATTTCCTTTTGCGTCTGACTTTTGCTGTTGAATTGTGGCATAAACACAAAGGGGGCATTAAAACCGCCACACACATTAAGATGGAGCATAAAGTGGAAACTAATGGGGGAGTGGGGGGGGGCGGGGGGTTGAGCTTTCATCTGCCGCAGTAACTGGGTGACGGTGGAAAAAAACGTAGCTAGAGGTCTAAGCCTTTCTGTATAGCACACAGAGACACAAAGAGACGAGAGAACCTTCTTCCACGAGACTGGGCCACCCAACATCCTGTCGGCTGATCGTTGCTTTTCCCTCCTTGGACTCACCACAGCTGACTGTGAGCATCCCACAAGCCTCGCCGTTCCGAGATATGGTCTTTAGCCTGGTCATCTGGCCATAACGATTTGGCCCTATTTCTTCAGCTTTCAACATGGCAACAACAAGTATGAATGTTAACTTAGAATTAGAATTTAGTGATCATTGGTAACACACCACAGCACACAGTGCGCGACAACGAAATGTGACCTCTGCATTTGACCCATATGTGACTTTCATGACATAGCAGGGGGCAGCTAATTCAGCGCCTGGGGAGCAGTGCTTGGGGACGGTACCTTGCTCAGGGTACCTCAGTGGTGACTTGCTGGTGGGGGATTCAAACATGCAATCTTTCAATTACAAGTGTGCCTCCCTAACCATCAAGCCACCACTGCCCAGTAACCTCTAATATAACCCAGACCTTGGCATGCACAGACAAAATGAACATTATTTGCTTCACGTGGGGGTGGTAAAAATGTTTTGCTCATCAGTGTAAATCGTTAATGGATTCTCCCACACACTTACCTGGCTGCTGAGTTGTTTTGTTGGCCTTTAGATTGTCTTGTAATGCCTTTGTTAAAAATGAAAAGTGATCAAAAAGCAATAAACTGCTGTGAATCTGTGAGAAGGCTTTGGTAAATGTTGATGTAAATCCTGAGAAACTGTTGGAGTAAAAATAGTTCCTCATTAATCCGAGTCTTTCCTAGGTGTTGTGGTGTAATAGCAGGAATTTTCCCAGCTCACAGGACTGTAAAGGGCCACCAGCCATTCCTTGCTGAGATGTTATTTTCAGCTGGTATCTTGTTATGGCCAATCTCTTGGTGCCTTTGGCAGAAAGGCAAAATAGATAGTGCCAAAGATCTTCGCGCGCATCAGAGTGTAACGTACCTTAGGCTGAGACTTCAGATGTCCTCGTGTGACGGAAGTTGGCCTCACTTGTTTTTTTTTTTTTATCCCTGACACTTGAAGTTTCAGTCATTTCTGTCCTAAACCCAAAGCAAATAGCATGACTGCTTTATTCGTTACAAGGGTGTGATTATGTCAGCTAGCTGATGGTCCAGTTTCCCCACAGGTAGCGGAAGCTGAGGAGGCCAGAGACACAGCCAATGACAAAGCCAGTCTCCTTCATTAATAGGCCTGCATCTACATGAAATCACTTTGCAGGGAAATCCCCCACATACTAGTAGTCATTAAAGGTTATCATATGCTGCACATAGCACAGTTATTTTACAGTAAATTTTCAAACGTGTGCCAGTTAGCTCGATAACATTTGTGGCTGGGAACTAGACAGTTTTTAAGCATTTATTTATTCATTTATTTATTTTTAACCTACAATTATAAAGGATATTATTGTACTAAATAATTCATGACATGAACTTTTTACTTTTCTGTTGAATTTGTCATGTGTTGTGTGATGCTACCTTCATAAAGAGAGGGACAGTAGTGGGAGAACACAGAAAGAACACCATGACCAGCCAAGATGGGTCCCTATGGAAACGTCACCTGTTTTGCTTTGACTTGAGCACGGGGCTCAGGTGCCCCCTCACACACAACAGTATGAGCACGCAGACATTTTTTTATGTCTGTACAGAAGTGATTTTCTTTTGGTAAATGTAGGATAACATTTATGAAATATTTTATAGTTTTTAAAAAGTAATTTTAAGTATTCTCGGATGCCATTGTCTATGGTACTTTTGAATAAAATATTAATTACTGGCTCTTCATACAAATATTACATACACTTCCTTTGCTCACAGGGCATGTGAAGTCATATAAGTGACAGAGGAGGCTTCATTCCCGAACAAAACATTCTCTTTAAAACAGACGGCTAGTTTTGCAAAGCCCCCGTGTAAATAATTAATGACATATGAAATTGCGATTAGTAACAGGAAGGAGTGCAGTCTCTTCAAAGAACTGCTTCAAAAATGGTTGATTGTGAATCATATTCATGACCACGTTTAAATGTTATGGTTAGAATTGCTTCCTTTTGAAATTCACGGTAAGAATAATGGGATTCCTCTTCCTCCTCATTACCAAATGTTAAACGCACTGAAGCGCCACAACGGATCCTCTCAGGATTTCCTTGGAAAGAGGCTTTTTCTGCCTCCCCCCCCCCTCCCTCTGTGCTTAGAAATGAGCTCTGATCCTCCTGGTATTCCTGTCATTACACATTCCAGCTGGGAGAGATGCCTTTAAAGAAGCCTTCTCTTCTGTGGTGACAGTCGATATTTTCTCACTTATATTCAGCGGCGTGCTGTGAACTAAATGATGGGGACATCGTGGGTAGGAAGGGAGGGGGGGGGGCTAAATCAGTCAGGGTATGGGATATAGCAAAATGAAACAAATAATAATAATGAATAATGGATGGTGGCAGTGTATTTGTATTCTCCTAAATTTTGTCACATGACTTTGTGCAAGGCTTTGTGCAGGACGTCCCAAACTATTTTTTATTGTTACTTCTGATTGAGTTTTCCTGTCGAGTGGTCCAGATTCATGAGAGCCTATTAGAGGAGCATCCCTGCCTGACCCGTTTCCGTCCCAATCGCTCCCACAGTCCACTTGGGCAAGGATTTGTCCACATAAAGCGAATTACACCCATCGCAGGGCAGCGCCTTGAGGCTGGACAGAATTTCGAACAATGCATTTATTCGGATGGATTTATTTGGCCCAGACTCAAGTTTACTTCCGCCAGTTGGTGGCCACTGATATATACACCCAATTATTATATATAATCTGCAAATTAGTTTGTGTTATATTGTAAAAATCCTTCCGGTCTCCTACCTCATCCTCTATATATCCTATGTTTCTAATGCCTAAGTGTGACAAATGCCCCAGCTCTGGATGCCTCAGAGGGAAGTAACTGAAATCAACACAGAGATCCATGCACTATGCAGGTTTGCTGCATTCAGGCAGGGGGGAATGGAAAGTAGTCTGTCTGGTGCTCAGGCTGCTCCACGCCTTCCTGAAGCCATGTGCTCCTCTTCACTTTCCCATTCCTGCTCCATAGAGACCCTCAGCCACCCCTGCTTACCTGGCATTCCTCACTTCTAAGATTATACGAATGTAGCATTAAAGACATTCACACTGTCAAGGGCTAGTGTAGGAATCATGGGGACATGGGTGTTTGTTGCCTCTTTCATCTATTCTTGACTCACTGCTCCAGTTTTGAAGATCCTCTTATAACCCAGAATGCTTTGTCAGATTCTCCTCCATTTGTGGATGATAGATCTTGACGAGCGAGAGGTCCTCAATGCTTCGAAATCTCACATCTCGTTTCTGAGTGAGAAAACAATACACAATCCAGAAAGGACACAAATGACAATAGGTAAGCATGGCTGAAAAATTATCGTCAAAAGAAAGACAGATGAGGTGGGTAAACAGAGAGGGAAAGCAGAGGCAATATGCAATGCAGAACAGCTCATTAGAAACTGCATCTCATCTGTATCTCATTTAGAGCTGTGAGACTGGTATTATGTAATGTGTATGCATGACAGATTAATAGTTCCTCTGTAACGTTGTACTCATGTGGTCTGCTGAGTAAAAGCCATATCCTTTTGGAACAAAGTTAAGGAGCATTTGATATGAAAGTCTCTGCCTTGTTTTGTGTGCTATATTAGAAGCGACAGATTCCTGTTTGGAGGAATTGCCTGGTACCAGCTTGGTGTTTCTAACCCAATGCTCTGTCTGAGTTTAATTTCTCATAATATGTTTTGTCAGATTTATGATTTAATTTATTGTTGTAATAATTATTATTAAGACACAGAGGTCCACAAGTTGTCAGGTAGCAAGCAATGGTTTTACAAAGCCCACACTACCTATGGTCATGCCATTCCAGAGACTTGTCTAAGTTACTGATGCTAAACTGTAAATTCTTAATTAGGGGAATCATCTAGGTTAAGTATGACAGGTGTGCTGTCATGAAGCGTAGGATGAAGTACCAAAAGGCTGGTGTTTGTGTAAGAAGGAGGGGCATTATTAAAACAAAAACTGTACAAAACTAAACAGGGGCTGTGAAACAACTGGGACCACGAGGGATCAAGACAGGAGGACTGGTACAGGGAAGGACACGGGCAGACGGGTGGATCAACATTAATGACTGCAGTGGAGAAGGACAAGAAAGGGACTTGTATTGACTGACAAAGGGCAACAGGCGTGGCTCATCAAGGCCGCGTGAGGGAGGAGACAGGACAGTCAAGCAGACTTGAGCCGGACATAACAGTGCTTTTAATTATTGGCAACATACAGATTAATTGCGCGAAGGACTGGAAGAAAAATAAAACAAACACTGAATTGGAATATAGTGGTTCCTGTCCAGTGTCTGTAATGCATGAGAGTTTTGTTTGTTCTATAGACTGGGTCTGAGTAAGTGGAAATGAACCAAGCTTGTTGGAGAACAATGGTCAGTAAACACACTTCTTGCCATTGTAGCTCTCTAGGTCTCTGGGGATGGGTTCATTTTCTCAGGAAAAGAGAACAAGGAGAAAATCAAATTCAGAATGAATTATTGCTCCAAATGGAAAGCAGCTCTGAAGCAGAAGCATTTTCCCTTTTAATTGTCTTTTGACATTTGAAGGGAGCTTTTGGAGGAGGGCGATGCAAGACATGGCCTGTATTGTTATTCAGCAGATGTTTGGCATGGCAAAATGTCACATGAATGAATGTATTATTTACGGGGGGCAAATGATGCCTTAAGTACTCTTTGTGCAAGTCTTCCATCAGTTCAGTTTTTAATTTAGCGCAGATACAGTGTAAAATTAAGGGTACTTTGGTGCTCTTCCCTTTTTATGGTATCCCAACATCAGTCTGTGGGTCTGAATGTTGATAATAAATAATGAACCTCAAGCTGTTCAGTCTTCTGAACGTTTTCCGTGATGGAGCTGAGTTTCACAGCACCTCCCCCAGTAGACGACACATCCTTCTCTCGACTCCCCTCCCCCACACGGTTACCGAAACCACGCGCAGTTAGATTTATCTCCGTACCTCTCCAGCCACGAGATCCAAACGTAATGGCCAAACTCCGGCCCTCATCGCGCCATTTTGACCCTTCGCTTTAATGTGATTGTTTAGCAGGCCGCCAAGACGACACGAGCGGCTACAGATTGTATACAGCTGACTGATTGGCAATAAGGCGAAACCACTTCTGTCTTTGCACTGTGCCCGTTATAAAGTCTTATCTCCGTAACCCAGACACTGGGAACAAGCGTCCCACATCATCTCTGCTCCACATATCCTTTGGATTACACAGCTTTCGGCCTTTCGCCAGAACCTGCTTCCTGGCTCCCGCAGGCAGCACGGACCCACTGTGCAAAAAATATATATATATTGAATCCTCCAGAGCTCCCTCTTGGTCTGGGATGGTGCCATTTGGGACTGAGCCACTTGGGATAGTTTCAGGAGGACTGTTCAGATTCACGTGGCCGGTAGGACCCCCGATCTGCAGGAAGCTTGTGGTTCAGTAGCCCAGATTTAGAACTTCGGCCAGACAGTCATGAGTGCCATATTGAGCAGTGTTGTTGTTGTTCCTGTCCGCTTGGGAGGGGCTCTGTAACTGGAATCAATAGCAATCAGTTTCCACAGAATGGCATCACATTCATAGCCTTCGGAAGGCAAACAATTGTCATGTTATGTGATATCTCTCTCCCCGTCTCTCAATTTCCTACTTTGTCATAAAATCATGTGAGCACTGATTCCGCACAGGTACATTTCAAATTAAATAATTTAATATGGCATTCTTTTACTGGGATATTCTCAAGAAATGTAAACTGGATATTCTTTTTGCATAAGCATTCACACCTTGTGCTGGTAAATCTATGTACACAGGTGAACAAAGAATTACTCTAAAGATGATATAGCCTTAAAATTAGCCTCTACCATTAATATAACAGCCAGATTTTGGTTATGATTTTTGTTTGAATCATGAATGATGATATTATTGATAATTGACAATATCAGACAGGAAACATGGTATCAATATCTGGCAATTATTGCCTTTGTAGACTTAAACTACCCACAAAGCAAGATAACAGAAGGATGGCTATTATAGCACCATATTTCACAAGATTTGCCCATTGAAGCAGTAGTGTGCTTACCATTCTTGTAAGTTATTTTATCAACGTCTATCTTCCCATCAGAAATTAGAATGTGAATTGAATTGAATTGAATTAAACTCAATTCAACTCAGTTATACTCAGCTCAATTCAATTGAATCTATTCAATTGCAACTTCAAGGTGGAAATTTCAAGCATCCCAATTTATGTGGATGGTCGAACAAGACAAGAGCTTACCATTGTTAATTCCCTTGTAAAATAAGGAGATTGCAGACAGCCATTGACGTTCCTTTGCAGCTCCTTTCATTTATGCATGGGGACACTCTTCACAGGCTACAGCCGAAAATTGAGAAAATAAATGAAGACCCACTAACAATCTTTCGATGAGTTAGGCTAGGCTTGTGGTGCACACTCCATCTAGTACTAAAAAATTAATTCTGTATCCTGTATTGAGCCAGGAAATTTGTCCCATATTTTTGTTCACATTTTCCCCCCAGAAAAAATTGTCATAGGGGATCCCCTAACCCCTTCTTGACAATATTTATTGTTAAAGAATCAACATGCTTCTGTGGTTGGTAGGTGGGGGAGGGGGGAGTAACTAAGCAATATCACCCAGCTCTAGCTGTGAAAACGGAGATGGTAATGAGCATTCTGAAGAAGAGATAAGGAGTAGTTAAGCAGTAATTTGTAAAGGGTACAAACAATGTCCAAGTGTTTGATTGTTCCAATGGGCACTGTTGTTTCAGTGGAAGAAGCATATTTGTCAAATCACTGAGACACAGCCCAGAAAAGGTCATCCCTCTAAAATCTTATCGTGAACAAGAAGAAGCTACAGAGTTCAGTAGCTGGGAACCCATAATAGTAGCTTGCATGGAAGGGTGGTACACAAGAATTCATTATTCACAAAGAAGCATGTTAAAGCACAATTGCAACATGTTCTATTTTGGTCAGATGAAAATAAGACAGAGCACTAGTATGTAACACTAACTACACCTCAAAAAATGCCAGGCCTCATGCTGTGCGGCTGCGTCTCCCCCACAGGCTCGGACATCATGTTAGAATAGAAGGAAATATAGATGGTGCATAATACAGGGAAATCCTGCAAGGGAACCAGTTTCAGTCTGTCAAAAAGCTGCAGCTTGGGAGTAAGTTCGTCTCTCAACAGGACAGTGGTTCCTGGTGATTGTATTGGTATCTGGCCTGAGGCTTCCAGTGGTGGAGTGCAGACGATTATCCCAGTCGTGTAGCCAGGAATGGGACCCAGGAGGAACGCGGCCCGTAATGATCTGCAGCCAGCTAATTAAGAATGAAAAGCGGAATTTCATAGTTTTTAGATTCACTCCACACTTACTGAACACATCATGTTCACTGGGTAGCTACACAGTGCTAATAATGCTCTTGATCTCAGAGAAAAGATGTTTCATGTGACACTATATCCAGTTGATTCTTTTAATGTTTTTTAAAAAGAAGATTTCACTTTAATATACCCTTGTGATGTTTTTTTTTTCCCTTCAATTCTAAGCTTAAATAATGTATTCATTCATATAACAAAATGGGACACGTATTAAGCACTTATGTCAGACTTGTCACAAGACTTGTCACTTATTTATTTGACTGTCCATTGGTTTCATATCATATTTCTACCCTCAAGCCAAAATCATTACTGTGATGTAACAACATATTACAGTGGTGTGGCCCAGTACCCCACAGGCAAAGCACTTTACACTGTAAAATCACCTCGAAAGGTCATTACAATGTATGCTAGACAGGCTGTTGTTATGAAATTGGTAACTCCTACTTCTGGTTAACAAGAAAAACACCCTTTGACAACTCCCATCACCCTTCTTTGTTATTTGCATTTATGCATGGCTTGAACCCTAGCAAAGCACTATTGTACTCAATAAGCATACTTGAGACATACTGGTTGACTGAAATTTTTCTTACCTAAAAATGCTTGAGTATGATTTTGATTTTTCTGTACATGACAGACACCATCATAAAGAATGGTTTATCATTCATTTTCTGAGATGGCAGCAAAATCTTGCTTGAAATTTTAGGGGTGCTTTATCACAATGCATATTTGGATATTTTCACAAATTTTTACTAATTGCAGAGATGTTTTATGATCTGCAAACCACTGGAAGATGCAGAGGACAGGGGTGCCTCTAAGTGTTTAAGACTGCCCATTGATCCAAAAACCATGGCCGTTGAGCTGGCTAGTCATGTCATTATCTGCACTTGAGCATCCAGTCACAAGAATAATCTCCTAAAATCAAGTCACTGTGTTTGTGTCTTCAGATCATGGCCAACAGGAAAACGTTGTCAGTTAGATTCTTGCCAATGAACCCCCCGCCACTTGCAGTTCCAGGCTTTATTTCTGGATTCTGTTCATAGGAATGGTGGAGGAATGCTACCGTATTAAGTATGAACCATGTTTTTGGTATGTTTGTTCTGTCATGGTAATGTTTACTATCCAGCATATATGCTCCACAAATTGCCCAAGATTAGCAACAAAAGCTAACTACCAGGTTTTCTTCTGAGCACGTCGTTCATATGATGGTACACAAAGTTAACCACTTTTACATTTATACTGCTTCAGCAGATTGTACTATTTTATAGTACTTTGATTGTACAGTGTGTAGTGCTTAAATAATCAGAATCAAAATTTAATTTTAACATTCAGTATGAGTCCAGGTTTACTTTTTTGTACTATTTTTGTACAACAGCCTGTACTCACTTTTGAGTACTGATAAGTTACTGAATATGATTAACTTATGATATATATTTTTAAATTATAATTAATTTAATTCATAGAAGATTGCTCTTGTACTAGAAAAAAATCTCTTTATTTTGCCAAAGTAGAGACCTTTTCATTTTAGATAGACTGGTATTCAGGTTGTGATATCAGCAAATACTAAATTGCAGAAGTTTATCATCCGCACATGGTTGTTTTGAGCAGTTGGCTTGCATGTGTGCATTCACTCTTTTCAATCTCGACAACAAATTAGGTTAGTGCTGCTCATCATTTTCTTCTTTTATTACTGATAAAGGAAGCCTAGATTGCTTTCGGTTTAGATTTTACTCCAGCTAATAGAATCGATGCTGTGAAGTGAATAGATTTTCTTTTCTGAAGTGTTATTTGGTGACTCTACACAGTCATTTTTCTTTTAGGATTCTATTTCATCCAAAAAAAAAAATTATAAAAACTGTAATAATGTAGGGTGTTATTTGTTTTCAACAACTAAAATGTAACACTTTGGAAGTGAATAAACTAATGGCTTTTGTATTTTGCCTTATGTGGTTTAACTTGATTCAAAGCCGACTGTGCATCTTATCTACATGCAGGGTGTTGTTAGAGATATTGAGCCCAATGATAGCATATTATATTGGGCCCCCAACCAAGACCAATCCAGTTATGATCCAAAATTTTTTTTTGGCCCCTGTGACCCAGGGGCCCTTGGAATCATCCTAACTTCCCTCCCTTTACAGCGCTCCTGCCTATACAGTACATGAATGTATGTACTGTATATTACACATAAAATATGGATTTCATCAGTAATATTAAAATCGACATGTACCACATGTAATCTTTTGCTGTCTTTCTGAGATCCTGAATACCTCAGTCTTATTTTAATTGGCCATATGCTAATTCACCATGTCAGATTCGCAAAACTGTGAATTGTGCTATTGTGCTACATATGCAGAGTATATACAATCACATGGTTGTGGGTGGTTGCCTGTCTTGTCTACCTGCTTTCAGACCCTTGAATGGCTGGTGAATTCTCCTCATTTGGAAATACCCGTTTTGGTCCAATGGTGCAAGGAGAACCGGGATAAGGACGTGGAGGCATTGGGCTGCAGAACTACGTTCAGACAGGTCTGGCCCATTTTTAGTGCAACAAACCAGAGAGGACTGTAGTTTATTGTGTCTTGGTCCAGCTTTAAAGTACTGCAGCATTTCTTTAGTGCACTTGCTAAATTCTTTTGACATGAGCCTGGTATCCTAAATGCACCAGAAAACAAGGTAGATACTACTGGCTTTGCTGGGGGGTGGAAAAATCAATTGCATCCAGTCTTTTTTTATCTGTTACAAAGATATTTGTCAGTTTACACTACCCTCGTGACCCAGAAGATAAATTGTCAGTCATCCTTAGATCTCAGGCCCACCAAGCAGATAGTGGCTGTAAGCGGAATGTGGAATAGCTTGCTTATGATTTTTTTTCCACATGGTCAATCTAACCTTTATAATAGTCACAGGATAAAAGCACAGGAAAGTAGTTACGACATGGACTGGTATATTGTCATTTCTCATATAGTTATTTAGACAAATATATATATATATATATATTGTCATTTTGTCTTTATTGCAATTATTTTGCATCAGAAAGGTACCACATACAGTAATTAAATTTAATTAAATTAGAAATGACTTGGGTAAGAGAGTACAACAATCAGATTCAAATTGCTAAATAAAAGGAGGAAGTATTGATCATGGTTTGGATAGATTCGCTTAAGAGGGTAGTGTAGCTTATTTTTGCTGTGCTTACAGTCCAAACGCTGTTGGGTCGCTGTGGCCAGTTGGCTCAGTGGGTTTTGTTTTCCTTTCACGACTCCTGGAATGTGGGCTTGGATTCAGGCCCTGCTTCTGTGTATGCGCAGTTTTCACGGTTTCTCCCTGTATTCACTCGGGTTTCCTCTCAAACACAAGCTGCATGGGTAGATTTCTGATGCAAAATCCACCTCACTGGGTGAAAGTGTTTTGATGCCCTGCAGTGAACCAGCAGCCTGTGTAGTGCGAACCTTCCTTTGGTCTGATACCTCCATCGAGTTTGGTCACTGAAACCCTAATTGCATAACTACTTTTTGGAACATCTCCATAACACTTTTTTTGGGCACCGTCGTATTAAGGTGCGCTGGGCCGTGTGAAGAGGAAAAGATCAGATAGAGAGTAAATTCCAGGCCATTAACAGAATGATGAGGCCAGGACTTGGAGCTGTAGGGTGAGCTTGCACAGTGTGGTCTAAAGTCCATTTACAGTGAATCACTGCAATATGTAGCTGTTTTATTAGGAAAGTATAGTATGCAGCAGAAAAGCAGTTTGGCATTCCGTAGCAGTTTTTGTTGTACTCCATTTAACTACACATGTTCCTTGCTATATGGTGGTTCAAGTGTCTATGATGTTATCTGTTAACCAAATATTCCCAACCCATCATGTCTATTAAACTCCCATGTGTGTCATATCATACACTCAGTGACAAAAAAAAACTCAGACAGAGTGGTGGAAATGAAATGGTGAAAGGTCATGTGACTATCACAATGATTATAATATCAGATCAAATGGACAACAGAGTTGGCAGTATGGGCACACTGCTGGTCCCATGTCAGTAGGGTGTGGCACCCCCCCCTCCCCCCCCGGGCCTGGATACATGCAGTGAAACAGTGCAGACGCACATGTTTGATTGGGGAAAGATCAGGGGACCTGGCTGGCTGCAGGAGCATCTCAACATGACACAGGCAGTCCGTAGACACACATGCCGTGTATGGATGGCCGTTGTCTTGTTGAAAGACTAGGGCACTAGGGTGCTGTCTCAGGAGGGGTAAGTCATGCAGACACAGGATGTCACAGACATCGAGCTGTGCAGTCAAGACCCCCCAATCACTACCAGAGATGACCTGAAGTCACACCCTAAGGCTCCCCACACCATGATGCCAGGAGTAATACCAGTGCGTCTCTCCACAACATTGAATTTAAATTTATTGTCATTGTTGACACACCACAGCACACAACAACAAAATGTGTCCTCTGCATTTAACCCATATGTGACATTAGCAGGGGGCAGCTAATTCAGCGCCTGGGGAGCAGTGCTTGGGGGCGGTACCTTTCTCAGGGTACCTCAGTTGTGCCTTGCTGGTTGAGGATTTGAACCTGCAGTTTTTCAATTACAAGTGCGCATCCCTAACCATCAAGCCACCACTGCCCACAGTGGCAGGCTTGGTCCTCTCCCGTGGCGCCGCCATACCCACACACAATGGTCATCCATGATGATGCAGAACCGAGATTCATCGCTCAACTTGGTACAACGCCACTCGTCATCAGTCCGTGCCTCAAAATTGGGCGACCGGTGCCCTCACATGCCCATTGGTCCCAACATCGGGCAACTGACATGCTCCACACGCCGGGCAAACGCACACTGCGACTTGCCCGCCTCATGCAAACCTACAATGTGACCCCCACCAATGTGACTGTCAAGTGCTGGTAATGCACTTGTGTCTTGCCATTATAATGTTTTTTTTTTTTTTCCTCAGTACTAGCGATGGAATTCCTTCCCACCATATAGTTATTAAATGGCTGTTTTGGTGGCATCTTACTGTGGGGGAAACACTAATTGGATCCCTTAAGCCAAGTGATTGGGTTGGAATGGAGGCTGGGTGATATATAAAGAGCACAGCCTGTCCGTGACTGAGCCCGACATGTATAACCATGTGGGGGGGGGTAATACAATGTGTCTGTGTGGCATCCTCTGTGTCTGGTAACTAGACGTGCCAGCTCCTGGCCAATCAAACCATTTACATGCCCATCACTGGTCGGCACATCAAATTACACCCAAATCGGACCATTACTTCGGAGTGCTTAACTTTTTTTGTCACCGAGTGTATTATATTCATATGCGACTTGTGATATTATCAACTTATGATAGGTTCATCTGCATGTAACCTCATTGTAAGTCAGGGAGCATCTTATAAGCCACTAATGTTATTTTTCACACAAGAGCTTTTGAAATATGTATTTGGCATAATGACAATAGGAATAAATGAACATTTTCCTTATCTAGCAGATGATTTTTCCAAAGCAACCCACCCAACCCACCGAGCCACACGCTGCCCTCCAATATATTGTGAATAAATGAAAACCCATTTTCTTAGCATGATTGATTGGGCTGAGAAGCAGAGCTTTCACTCTATTTGCTGCACACTCTTGTTCCCATTGGGAAACATGCACACGTATGCAGACATCGCTCAGATCCAGAACCAGAGAGGCGGGGCTGATGCGATTGGTGCCTTGTGACCTCCTTGCAGAGAGCTGTCTCCCATCCAAGGCCGTTGGTTCGTGCCAGGAAACCCCCCAGGGA
Source organism: Brevimyrus niger (assembly GCA_015164015.2). Classification (NCBI taxonomy): domain Eukaryota; kingdom Metazoa; phylum Chordata; class Actinopteri; order Osteoglossiformes; family Mormyridae; genus Brevimyrus; species Brevimyrus niger. Next base: position 11,309,126 of record JAABNY020000039.1, read on the forward strand.
TCATTCCAGAATGATCCAAGTCTAGGACTTGCTCCACCTGTCTCAACCAGTTTCACACTTTTAACATATATGTGGAACAGACTGGGATGAGGTTTGGTTGTGCCGAGACGTCCTAGCATGGAGGGCGCCTGATATTTACATTTAATCCTTTTTAGTTCATGATAGAAAGAAATGTATAGTGAACATAAGGTTATGTTCGGTCAACTAGTATTTAAATATAGTCTTCTGCTAGAGAAATTCACAGCTGGGCGCGATATATCACTTATTGTCTTTTTAAAGATTCATTAGCGCTTTAGCGACGGCAGCCCTCAGGTGCATTTTAATCACGCCTGACGGAATGCCCAGTGACCGAGCGCAACCCACCTTTTCCAAGGCGCTAAGCTGACAAAACTATTATCTGGGAAATGTGCTCATTAGGCAGAATGGCAAAAATTCAAGGCTGTGCAGTGTTCCTCAGGTGTCGCGTTATATAATCCCTATTTTAGCCTCCGTCCATCATTTTGTGGTGATTAGCGGAGTGGTCTAAGGCAATCAAGTCCACGATTGTGCAGTGGACACCCATCCACCAGAATATATAATCACAGGAAATCATGGGTAGGTTATAAAAATTATGGAATGGGCCAGAAATGTACCTTTTTGTTATTGTGTAACAAATAGGACAGCTGGACCAACTGGACCAAGAGAATTGGCCGTATTGTTAAACCAGTGAAGACCCAGCCCAGCAGGGGTATATTGTGACAACTTAGGATAAGCAGATCGATAATGTAATTTCAGTTTTTTAAATCTGAATGTTTCATTCTGAGAATCAGTTCTAACGTTAAAATATTGACTTTTACCTGGTCATTTAAATGCTTATATTACTATAGGGAGTTGGACATGAATTACTACCCTGAGAACTGCCCATGGGGGGGAAGGGGGGGGGCTTTCAAGGGCCCAGACATTAGTAATTAGGAAAATGGGACAATCAATCCTCTGACGGAAGATCCCACCTCACTCAGGGAATTTATTTGTCAGCACCGCTGTCATGTTGGGTTCGTACCAAATGTCAGGATCAGGAAGTGAAGTGTCCGATCGAATCAGATTGAAAATAAAATTGGTATTATTGCTCATCCCTACTGACAAAACTAGTGGTTTGAAAGTTTCCTGTACAAGACCCTGAGGACGGGGAGCTCACCCTGAACTGCTCCGGTAAAATAATAATAATATAAATAAAAAGTCAAACGTAATAGGGTTCCAGTATGTTATGCTACCTGGAACCCTAGTAGTGCAAGAAACAAAATGATATCTTTAAATCAGATATGCACATAACAGAAGTATTAAATAAATTTTGATTTCGATATGCTTACAAAAGTGTTTGGTTCTATTGTTTGTTATGAAAAGCCTTTTATTCGCACTTTTGTAGATGTGGGTGTAAGAGATGACACCTTTAATAACTATTAGTTATTCTCTCTGTCCAGAATGATCAGTTTTAACCCACAGAGAGGGCTGGTTTATTTTAGCAAATGTGAGATGCAGGGTAGGTAGACTTCAGTTCTGTTTGTATCATATTCTTCAGATAGTCATAATGCAATGAGGAGGCTAGCCTTTTCTTGAGTTTTTCATGATTATTTTTTATCTAATATCTAAATACAAATACAATACATACACCTTTTCTATTAAATGTTGGTATGCCTTAAAGAGTGTTTTTTTTTCCCGAATGGTGATCTTCCAGGTTAAAGGTGAACCTCGGTCTGCCAGGACTCTCGGCCCTCAGTAATCTCCGTCATGCTGTTCTTGGCCTCTGCTGTAATATCACCTCAATGGCCAGAGTAATGGGTGGTGCTCATGTCGCAGTGGTCAGCGTTGTCATGGAAACCATGGTTCCACCTACCAGGGCAAATTTAGCCAGTTGCTTGTGGACAGTTTCTCACTTTGTAATATTTCAGAAAATATATTTATCCCAGGAAAAGTGCACGTTTGAAAGCAAAAAAGGCACAATGGGAGAATCAAAGGCTTTGATTATATATTTTAGAGCTTAGATATAGTTTGTGATACCTGTAACCGTGAAACATAGACTATAACCCAGATACAGCATAGCCCAAGGTACAGCCTAGTTACACATATATTTATAATAACTTGTCCTTGTGTCATCATTACCATGTTTACCTTGTAGCGTTTTAGTGAATATTTCTCATGAATATTATGAATATTGATTAAATGCTGATGTAGAAGCTGACAGGGTATGACACTGGAAAAGTGAAATGTGTGAAATCTCAATGCAGCCGTAGTTCATTTGACACGGAATGTAAAAGATTTAAAAACAAATGCAAGATGCCAAATTCCTCCCTGTGGCTATGGCCAGGTGACAACTTTTAAAGCAAAGGACACCTGACTTACTGTATGAAAAAATTCCAGATTAACACTAAAAATGGTAACATTTGTATGAATGTTAAATGCTCGGCTTGTGGGTGGCATGGTGACTTGGGGAGTGGTGGTATCACCTCGCACCTCCACGTTTTGGGTTCGAATCCCACCTCGGCTGTATATATATATATATACAGC
>JAABNY020000039.1:11319632-11330611 GCA_015164015.2 Brevimyrus niger
TGGGGGAGGGCGGACACTGCAGCACTGGTGGGAGTGGGTGTCTGGCGGCTGCCTGTGGGGGAGGGCGGACACTGCAGTACTTGAAGTTATTCCAGCTATAGAACTTTCTTTAATTTCTGTGGCATTGTCTCTGCTGCCTGCTGTTCTCATGATATCACTTGTCCTCTCATTCTGTTCAAAGCGCTTAAACGTTTTGAGCGTCTCTTCAATACATAAAACTTTCCGTTTGTACTGGCAGCTTGGCATGTTTGAACCAGGCCGCTTTGACAGGTTATGGGCTGTTAAATGAGCATTTTTAGCTTATAGAAGTAAACAAATGCTGGATCAATAGCAAACCAAACACTTGTAGGACAACATAAGCAGTAAGCTGATTCCGGAAGTGGTGTGTGTGTTCAGTTTGCGCTACGTGAATCAGTTCAGTTGGTTGGTGTTCTCTTCGTTCAACAACGGAGGCCTGTATCACGAAGCAGGATTTCTTGCTTAGCTGGATAACTTGTTGAAATGCAAGGTAATAAATTCAAGTCTGGGGTTCTTTAAAAAGTTATCCAGCTAAGCAAGAAATACAGCATTGTGATATAGACAGCTGGTGTTTCTCACATACTGTACAATATCACACAGAAACAGATGCAAACATCATACAGTAATTGTTTCCAAAGATATCAATTCCATCGGAGCAAATTCACATTTCAAAACATTATTGGAGAGAATTAATTGAATATAAGTTTACGTAATTTATACTATGTACTAATTCATAGTCAAACAGCAAGCTTTGCTTTTTCTAATATTGCAGTGTTGGGAGATTAATGTAATCCTTGCTTTGGAATTTATCAGATACCTTTGGAATTTAATAAATAACTGAAAATATGTTGTTTTTCCGGCTCATGGGTGAGGTATATTAAAATTGTACACATGAAACATTCTTTCTGGAGTGAATAAATGTTGAGCTATCGATCCACTCTTCCTGTTCACTCTGGTCTGGGTTGTGGGGAATGAGTCCCCAATATCAGGAAGTAAATAAATAAGAAATAAATTGATATAAATGACATATTATACCTGTATTTTGTACTTTTAATAAGCAGTATTAATTCATGGGAAGCCAGTGAACAGCAGCTACTTTAACTTATACATCCGCTTTTAAGTTTTAAAACTTAATTAAATTGAAGTTAATCAATTAAGCTCCAATGCTGTCTTAAGGGTGAATATTAACATAGGAAATTAACTTTAAAACATTCACGCGATGATCAGGAGTCCGAAGCCAGAGCAAAAAGCCAGACATGCTGCTGGGTGACTTTTCTTAGTAGCATTTAACCTACTGTCACTGTGAAGTGTGCTTGATTGTGCTTGAATAAATAGGAAATGATACAAATAATAAAGCTGCTACGGTACAGTAGATGTTTCCTGGTGATGATTCATGTTTGTCATAATGCGCTCAGTGGGTTTTAAAATGACTGGACTGCACTGAGGATTGTGGATGACAAACACTCAAAAAAAGGGATCTAGTAGTATATTAGTAGTATGTACACTTTGGCTAGCTTCTGAGTAAAGAAAACCACTTGTGCCGGAATAGAAGTTGTTTTAGATGCTCCAGTTTGTTGTTTTGTTATGTTTACTTTATTCCATGTAAGCGTCTTTGAGATCCTGAAAAGCACTTTTTAAGTGAAATGTATTGTTATTGTTAGAAGTGGGAGCCTTAAAAGCAAGGGCATGACTTTGGGCTGAGCACTGGGGGGGTTGAGGTCTCCACCCATTTAAGATCGTCCAGGGATCATATTGGCTGCTTGTAATTATTGGGGGGGGTTTAAAACCACCTCACCCCCCAACCCCCCCTGTAATTTACACCCAAGCTTAAAAGGCAAAATGTTGGAGTTATCAGTGGTTTTTACTATAAAAATCTACCTATCACTTTAATGTGACATATTAATTTGGTGTTTGCTGAGCCTCAGCATGGTGTAAGTGATGCTTCCATGATCTGAGAGTTTTCTGTTCTGGAAAACGATGCTAGGGTTCGCCCTGGATGGGACTCGAGTCACATCTAATGCCACGGTCAGTTTTTATCATGCTTCAGAAGAAGCATTATGACTCAGGATGTCATCAGTATAAAAACATGAAGGAAGTCTCCAGCAATCATTGAATCATTGAAGAATATGTTCATTTTAAAGCTCCCTTTAAATGTAACAAAAAAAATGTGTTTTTTTAAATCTGCATGAGAATAATCCTAATGTTGCGTAGGGGGGTGGCTTACAGTCTTACGGATGGCTGTGGCAAAGGCCTGCTAGCTTGTATCCAAGTCACTTCCAGTGCATCGGCTCTGAAATGGGCAAAGCCCATCGCTCCCCACCCCCCACCCCCCCCCACCCCAACTCAGTGTTTGTCTTCCTGTGATCTCGCCATTGTTACAGCTGCCCCAACTATCACAACAAAATAGATCCATGACTACATGGTGAACCTGAGGCTGCCCCCTCTCCCTGAGGCACACCAGGAAAGCCCCCCCATCAATATGCCAGACTTAGCAGACTCAAATCTACCTAAACCTTATTGGTCAGCCATGTTTCTTGGCACGACTTTTAAAAGGCATTTTTATCCCCAAATTCCTGAATGCCCTACTGTTGTTTTGAAAGGAATGGCATCAGGTAAGGGGATTAAAACTTGCCCAATCATTCATTGTTGGGGATCTTGCTTTTGCTGAGTAGCCTAATTAAGATTTTTCTACTTATTTTCCTTCTTAAAACTAAAGTGCTGGGTTTTTCAAATATGATGATAACAGATTGACTATTATATTCATACCAGAGGGCCTGGTTCTGTGAATGTGCATGTTTATAAATACAATTATTCTGACAAAGACAGATCTACAATATATGCAGCCATATCGTTTGGTAAAAGGCCTTCGGCTGATTTGTCCCGCCGCATGAATCACCATGACACGCAATAACGTGAACGGTACGTAATGGCCCTGACAAACACGAATAAATGGTGTCTACACATTGCTTTCCAAATGTACAATACAACATTTTGGTTTTCAAATGCAGGAAAACGATGGCGATGGCTGGTTCCTGAGCTGAACAATCTGCAGTGTTTTCAGTTATTGAGAAGCCAAAATTTTGTCTTGATACTCGCGAGACTCTTCATAGAGACAGGAATCACCAATGAATTTTGTATTTCCATAAAAAATAAAAAAATAAAACACATAGAGGATTGGAGCATTGAATAGAAGTTTGAATAAAGAGGTTCTATTCCTTTAGCTACTGCCCGAGCCTGTCATTTCTTGTAAGATAACGGCGTGACATTAAGAAATGTTGAATCATGCAATGAGATGCACTAATGGATGTGCCAAAGACCTGTTGCCCCCAGTCTGATTCACTCTTGCCTCTCAGACAGGCTGTAGCAATCTGGTGTGGCAGGTATCCTGTCCCATGATTCCTTGGTATTGGAATCAACTTGAGCCCATTATGCTTTGTGTAATGTTTCAAACGTAGCTTCAGAAGTTAGAATGAATGATTTTGGATCTTTTACGTTTGGGACTCTATTATGCTATTATGCATTGAATGATACATCTATTGATTTCCTTTTCCTGTGACATGAGAGCACATTGTTTCCACCAGCCACTGCCTTTTATTATTTTATGCACTGAGAACTTCATTTCACAATGTACCTTTATGCCACAATTGTGCTGTTTCTTTCTGGTCGTCATGGCACAGTCTGAGCCGAAAGCAGACAGAAAGCACAAGCTTATAGTTTCAATAGTCATTCTTTCCCAGGGTTCTACATGTGAATCTTTTTTTCTGCCTATGGCCCTTGCATGCATTTAGCAATGTTACTTATTCGCATAGTTTTTTTTCCTGTTATTTGTGATTGTTCCTGAAGGATTTGTTTATGAATGAAGCTGTGCTAATGAAAGATATTAACCCCATTGATATCAGCATGTTGGTGTTAGAGGGCAACTTTGGAGTATTAATTACCTAGGGCTTTGAAATCAAGTTTGCACGATGATTTTGAGAAGTATTTTGTGTATATAGACAGAGCTATTTAAATCATCAGGAGTTTTCAGACCTGTTAATATAAGCTGGGATTCTACTTCTTCATTTTAATCAGTATTACCTTAGTCTTACTCTCTTTTATCAAAGCAAACAGAAGATATTAATAATAAATCGTCTGCCTTCTGCTAAAATACTGTTTTCTGGACGCTATATGACAATATGTTGACACAGTTGTTTTTTGGAGAGCAGATGCATAAAAAAAATGGCCACTGAGACCGCCTGATGTTTTGTACAAATGAATGTTAATTAAGCTCACCCTGAGAGACAGGGCTGAGTCCCTGCAACCCGCTGTAACAACAAGTCCTCAGTCAGGCCCGTCCGCTCCAGCACAGAGGTTCCAAAGTGCAGCTTTAATCAGACGTGGCGCCGGACCGCAGCTGAGGGTCTTGACCCACTTAGTCTGATGAAAATCTGAAACATTGGCTTTGGTTTTGGGAGTTTCTGAACGATAAAAGCCGGCTTTTTAAATGACAGCTCAAGCTAGTGTTTTAGGACAGGGACAATTCAGTAATTACATTTACCATGGATACAACGACAGGATTATTTCCGCCTGCAAATCTTTAGGTTCTTAAAACTTATAAGTATACCGGCCTTAAAGCACCAAATGCAAAAATGACCAATGAATTTAAATGTATAGCCAAAAGACAGAAGCACTTGAATAATGTTATGGTTCAACTGTGTTTACTGTGACCTTTATGGACTTTTGCACATTAGACTTCTAATTGTGACTTTGAAATCCGTAAGATTGTAAATGTCACCCATGCCATTAAGCCAGTATCAGTAACTTTTTTATTCAAGGTTATGTATGACAGTGTTGTTATGTCATTATCTATGTTACATGTAATTTTAAACAATGGTCACATAATTTACAAATCTATGCACATCAGTAAATAATTATACTTTGAAAATATGCAGTCCATTGTCAGCCATTGACAGCTTTATATCTTGAATACATTAACTGCTATCTATATATCAAGTTCTTGGGTCTGTAGCAGGGCATTGTTATGTTTCTTTGTGCGACGGACTTCTGTGGTGGTCAGGTAGAGCCTACAGTATGTACAGTCTCAGAATAATGATGTAAAAATGCTCATGATTTCTATTGGTGACAGTCACAGCCAACGACTGTGGTTTGTTTGCCTGCATTCATTACTGAAGGAAATGCTGAATTTCACATAGATGTTAGTGATTATTTTTTGTTTTCCATCCAAGTTCTCAGATTTTAAAAAATCTACCCATATGTCACATGGGGGTCTGCGGACCCCAGCTTGCAAACCTTTGATCTCCAGTACATCATCAGCAGGGTCACTGAGCTCTTGTTCATGTGTCGATTTTAAAATAGTACCTAGTCAATTTCACCAACAAAATTAAAAACCTAAATAATTCAAAGGAATTTCTATTCTTTTTAAAAATGTATTTTTCTCACGTTTTGGTGGTGTACATTGTACATTGACTAGGTTTATGGAGATCGGAGTGTTGTCGCAATCTCCCTTTCAGGTCTCACACCGCGAAGAAGCGCTTAGACCACCTTAAAGCAAGCAGAAGGGCAGAGTTCGGTGTTGCCTCTGCCAGCTGAATCATAACAAGGCACCTCACATGGCTGATAAATCTTTGATATATCCAACCAAGTCCTAGATTTCCTCTATTCAGGAAGCAACTCAGCATAAATATTTAATGGATTAGCATTGCATTCATTAGGATGATTCTGGATGACAAAAAATTGTATAATCACCAGATTTTTTTTAGGATCATGCTTTCGGGAAGTTATTTGGCCAGGTCTGTTTAAAGGCCTTGTCTCTGTGGAAATTCACTAAACCAGTAATCAAGCTGGAAATGTTCCGAAGGGGGGATTGCACCTGAGCAGCAATACAGGCTGGTAATCTTCCTCATGTGAATATTATCAACAGGGATGAAGGATTCTGTGGCCTAAACAGGATCTTGAAGGTTAGTGGGTTGTTTCTCTATAATGTTAGGGACTGTCTCAAAACGTCCTTTCCAAATGTTGCTGGTAACTTTAACTAAAAGGTATTAAAAACCCTTCTTATGTTTGCTGTAATATTGAATTGTGTGGAAACTGCAAGAGATGCTTTTTAGGTAGTTCGTGGTCAGCAGTGATTCAACCCTAATTGCCCATTATAACACAGATAAGGTTCCCCTAACAGATAGTTCCTTGTTAACATCTAAGAATATAGATAGCCTTATTTATAAATACTTTCCACAATTTTTCCACCTGCTTATTAGTACCTCAATTAACATGCGAATTTCTGGCGGAATACAATTAACCTCTCTACCTGGGTTAATTCTGCAAAAAACAAACCAAATGGAATGTGAGATTGCAGATTGTTGTTTACTATTCCAGAATATGACTCTTCCACATATGCATTTCCATGCATCCCTAATCAAAAGTTTAATTAAACTCTCAAAAGAAAATTCACGATTGAATAACTTGTCTGGCTCATATATTTCTTTAAATTGATTAATATATATATATACTGTATATGAAGTGAAAAAGCAATGCATTGAATAGTTCCTTGATTGACTTTTCATTTAAAATTACTGTGCATACTGTGTCATTTAAATATTTCTCTTCTAAGATATGGAAAAAAATGCAAATTAATTAACGTTTAATTTGACTTTACATATAGATTGCTAGTGTATAGTGAAGCGTAGTTTCTTAATTTCCATTTTCTGAGTACTTTCACAAGGATCTTCCCAATTTCAATACCCTTATGCATTCTTTTGGGAATCACGTGATTTTTCTCGTAAGATACGTACGTAATGCTTTAAATGTATCATTTCTCTTAAACTTCCAGTGTAGTTGTCCCCTTAGAATTTCTCTCCTGCTCTGCCCTGAATTTACAAAATTATTTACGCAACAAAGCATGAAGTGCTTGTCATTCTATTGACAATAGCCCTTCCAGCATTTTTAAACTCCGTCCGTATCAGTCATGCTATCATTCGCATTTAATCTAGCGCCTTATCTTCCGATCATTTAGAAATTGGTATGACTCAGATGCTAATTACTATCATTTCAGACTGAAATCTTCACACATAACAATGCCTCTGATGGCATTCAGCAAATCTCATTTCTTTCTTTTAGACACTTCGAGGTGTGTAATATCACATCCAGAAATAGAAACAATTTATGCCAAGCTATGAATTGCTAGTATGATGGAATTTGTTGGCAGGTTGGAAAAAAGAACAAAATTGCTTTTCAGACCAACCTCCAGAGCCCCATAATTTTGTGTGATTTATCAGCACAGACCCCAAATTTCTACCTGTCAATTTTTAGTTTCGATTTCAAATAGTATAAAATTCTAGTACTATACTCTGTTACCAGTTGATTATATTTATTTCTGTTTCTCATCACCAACCCGTTTTGCATATTCCTGTATTTCGTGGTCGTATTGTCCACTAATCAGTGTACATATTGTAGGCAGGTGGGATTGTTCTTAATACCGATCCTTTGTGTTTGAGCAACCTTGACTTGAGCTTATTTCGACATGTGAGATATTTGATCAGATGTCTTCAGCATTAACTGTCACATGACATCAGGGATTTGAAAAGTCATAATGAATAAATCAATAAACTTCGTGGCACTTCTTAACTCTTTATCAGCATGAGCAGGGGTAGAAATTAAGATTTTTTTTTTCCTACTAGCCAATAGGGGCTAATTCTTTTTTTAAAAAATGAGTCCAATATGCAATTTTCTTTTTTACTGGTCAGCTGGCTTTTGTTCACTCTTTTGTACTCAGGTTACTGGGCCAGCAAAATTTCAAACTCTGGAGAAAATCTTTAAATGGCCTTCAAAGTTAGAGAAAATAAAAAAATTATGATGACTTTTGACGATCAAATCTTAAGTGTTTAATTCCTTTATTGATTTCAATTTCTTCTGGAGATCCACACTAAGTATCGAAAGGTTTTCTTAACCTGCACAGCAAAGTATCGAGTATTGAAAGATTTGCAGCAACAGTGGATACTTGTCCAAACAGCGTGCAGCGTCAGGCTGTCCTTTGAGTAAAGTACCTCATCGTTTAGCTGATCACGAGATGCAAAAAATAAACTTCACTCAGCACAGGAAGAGTTTGTTGCTGAGCAGCAAGTCCACAAGAAATTCCTTTGTTCAGGTTGTTAAATAACTGTGATCCTAATCCACCGGGATAAACAGTTTTTAACAAATCTTAGTAGCTTTAATTATGTCGAGCTGTGGGGGGAAAACTATTTAATCTTCTGTGAATAAAATTTTTTGGGGGAAATGCAGTGGTGAAACAGCACTTGGGCGACCAGTGATCAACAGCCCAGCGCACTGCATGTTGGGATACCGTGTACTGACCCTGTGGAAGAATCTCCCGAGATGACACATTTCTGGAGATACCCCTCCCCTCCCGCCAACCCCCGCCATGATCTGAAGCTGAGTGCCTCAGTCAGGCTTTGGCTTCAAGTAGCTGCTGCTCTTTTGCAATAAAACATCAAAAACAAACGGGATGCATGGAAGAGCAGGATTCAGTACCAGCCTCTTCCCGCCACGGGCGTCCAGCCTCATCAGTGACCCAGAAGCACAGCTTTGCCTCTCATGGCTTTTTTATCCAGGACTCCTATTTTTTTTGCATATGCTCCTCATGTAATATACTTACTCCTAACACACCCCTTCATTTTACTTTATAAGTGACCACAAACTTCATGTTAGTAGTCAGAATCTCACCAGAAGACACCCCTTAACTTTCTTTTCATTTCATACCTCTAATTTTCATTGTATAATTAATAATGCAGTAAAAACGTAGTTTATGTTGTATCAAGCCCCAGTTAATCATACAAAAATGTTAAATATAAATGTGATAGGATATACAGACTGCAGCGAGAGATTAATCTGCATCTTTGAGTTCATCCCGAGGAGACCAACTGGATGAACACTTCTCATGAGAAGCTTCACCGTTCGGGGCTTTATAGATGGCTAGAGTTTATAACAGCATAGGGCCAGTTCCCCCTTTTTTCGGACTCGTTATTTTAATCAGCTTTGGGGTTGCAGCTTTAGATTTTTATGAAAAAAGACACTTATTTTGTACAGGTTGAGATATCCAATAAAGTGAGGTCAAATGGCCGACTGGAAAACTGGGATCTGAAGGGGATCGCAGCCGTCGTGAAGACATAAAACAAGCCTCCGGACTCACACAGTCCAGGCTACGCCATCTCTGAACATCACCAGATACAGTATGTACAGAATATCAGAATATCCTGGCTTTTTAAAATCAAGTGCAGTTTTTTTTTTTAACTTTGAATAGCTTTCGAACGTCACTCCACAGGTCATTTATGGCTGTGAAGTGCTGCGCTGAACACGTTGCAGTTCATGTGGTCCCCAAATCTCTGATTTTCATCAAGTTTAACCTACAGCTAGAACTGGAACATGTTTAGTGTTCTAACTTAGACTTAATGTAAGCTGATGCTCTAGGTCACATTAAAATGTGCTGAAATTGAGTTTTGCCTTTCCTGGTTTACAATCTTATATAACTTCTCGAATTGTTTTATGGGTGTACCTTAGTACCATTTTTCAGTCATTGACATAATTGTAAGAACATAGACGGCTTAATTTCACATTGGCTTTGGCTGCTGGAACACTCAGTGCCCCAGGCTTGCCGCTCTCTGCTCCTTCCTGTACGGTGAAGTGTATCGGAATGAGCCTTTAGCACAGCGAGTGCCGTCTCCACAGGGGTCCCTGTAAACAGGTTCAGCATCTCTCTTTCACTCTCGAACAGAATGTCGAAAAATGCGTAGGACGGGGCTGCCTGACAGGTGGGCAGATTTTGGAAATATTTCTGACCTGTTGCATTGGCACATCTGTCAGTTTCCTGCTCTAGGAACATTTCAACACCCTGGAAAAGGTTTGTGTTTTTGTATGGTTCCCTCAGGTCACCCTCCCTAACTGTGGATTCAAAATGATACAAAATGTTTTTTTTTTTTCTCGTAAAGTCAATGTTATTCGCCGTGACCCAGCGCTGTAAAAGCGGCGATGGAAGATGGGCAGGCGGATATCTCTTGATTTGTCTGTCTGTGTATTTTTAGGTTTGTCTGGAAGACGATATTTCTGGAGGTTCATCAGGACCAGATGCCACACATGTAACGTGGTGCTGGTGTCCACAAGCAGTGCAGCTGGTCTTATTTTAGAGAACAATTGTGGGCTTTGATGCAAATGTCCAAATGGAATATCTTATGCAGGTCTGATTTTGAAGCAATTTATTCCAACCTGACAGCCCTTTTGGGCGGGGGGGAAGACCGAAAAACCACACTCGCATCACGCTGCGTTATCGTCCGCTCAGTGAGTCAGCGGCCTTTTCGTTTATGTCGTGTGGCAGTTAAGCACTTTGATTATATCTTGACCCCATCTTGAATTCCAAAATGAATCTTTGACATTTTACTGGTTCTCAATAAGCCTTTTGACATGTGTAAGGTAGGCCTGTTTTATTTACTGACTAATAAAGTACTGTTTAGTTTTGCTACAAAACAATTTCACAAAATTCAAAAAGATATCCTGCATATGGTGAAGCATGAAATGATGGTGAGTCTATAAAGGAACGGAAGTCACTGACGCAGAGAGACCTGAGGACAAACTTGTTCTCAAAAGCTTATTTTATCTAAGCTGATGATTTTTCAAAGTTTTTTCAATCTTTACCCTCGTTCCCTCGCGCTCCCTGGAGCTACAGTACTAAGAATGCTGAGAGAAATCTATATTTCCCAGTTGCCTTGTTATCATACACACTCACATTTCTGCACGGTGACATGAAGGGAGAAAGCGGGGGAGATGGAGGAAGAGAGGCGGCAGCACACATGTGCCCGTCATACCTAGGAATTCAGGGGCATGGTCGGCGTTTGGGTGTGGGATGGGGGGGGGCGGGGGGGTCGTCTCTGGTATTTGAGCTGCGTGGGGACTGTACACAGGCCTTATACTGAGGCTAA
>JAABNY020000039.1:11330711-11348265 GCA_015164015.2 Brevimyrus niger
GGGGGGGGGGGGGGGGGGGGGGGGGGGGGGGGGGGGGGGGGGGGGGGGGGGGCCGTCTCTGTTATTTCAGGTCCCTGGCGACTGTACCCAGGCCTTCTAATGAGGCTAATCCTGCAGTGGCACATTCCAAGTGCCTAATGGGGCCTGAGCGCACAGTCGGTTTTAAACCCCCAGCCCAGGGACTCAACGGGCGAGTTGTTGAGTGTCCAGCCATGAGTGAAGTGAGCCGAGGAGCGGGTCAAGCGGACAGCACACTGGTTAGTGACGGTACAGAAGCTCCCTGCAGTGTGGGATGAGAGGACAAGGTACCGGCCATTACGGGCAGCGTGAGCCGTGTTGCTTTGGTAATATTATAGTAATTTAAATATGTAATGCCAGGTTTTACTCGTCAATTAGTGAATGAGCTAAATGTGACATCGCTTCATTAGCTAAGTTGTTGCATCTGTTGCTAAGTAGAATATAGTAAAGAAAACAGCACTGGCGTAAAAACTGCAGAGAAAAAATATTTTAACTAAACTATACTTTGAATATACATAGGAGTCAAATGATCATCAGTATTGAAGAATTATCTTAAAAAGGTAATTATTTATTAAAGAATAAATGATATTTGTACAGCAGTAGCTTGCTCTTCTGTATGCTCTAAGAAGTTTTTATCATTTTGGAAATGATTTTTTTTCCTTAGGGTTACAGAATATACCAGTAATATTTGATCAATTTTTCATACGTAGTTTCCAAACACCACCTGCTGCTGTTCCAGTGCCTTTACTGCCAGAATCAGATTTGTTCTTTTCTTTTGAATTTGCTGAGCAAATTTATGCTTTTTCAATTCTCCTGCTTTGCCATAAAAGTTTATAACGGATAGAACTCCTCTCCTCTGCAATATGAACGCAGCTGTTTGGCTAATATGAGGTACTGAGCAGGGGAGTCAGTGTTGATTATGACTGGGCACTTTCTTTGTACACAGCTACTGAGCATTATTAATATTTACTGAGAAATTAAAACCAAATTAAATGTGCAATAATTTTTATCAAATCAAATGAGCATGAGGGCTTTGTTGCCGGTTCTCACATGATATCTGCTGAAGCATTTTATTTGGCTTTATGTAACTCGCCTTGCTTGCCATTTCTAATTAGCAAACATTTATGTTTAACTGTTTAACTGTTAGTTGTGTAACCAATTATTCGGTCACCCGGGAATTCTGTGGGGACTTCCATCCTTTTTTTTTTGTTTGTTTGTTTTTTAGACCGGAGCATGGGAATACCGATGTTTCATAATATAATATATTCGGATATCTCACACGCGTGGAATGGAAACCCACACAAACTCGGGGGGGAGGGGGGGGGGGGTGCAAACAGCGCAGAGGCACCCTGGGGGTGTGAGGCCATCACAGCTAGCTGCTGATCCACCCTGCTGCTGGGAGGATGAGGATGAAGGATGAAGTCTGTTTGGAAGGGGTGTGACATTATCGATGGTTCAGTCAAGTTATTTCTGATTCGGCAAGACTAATATTATTTTAGCGGCAGCGTACTTTTATGTTTATGGAAGCACAATCACAGCCCCCACTGCCAAGCAGAGCGTTTCCAAGCCACAGGAATAACGCCTCCAGCACCCTGGAGTCCGTCCTGTGGGAACCCTGGCAAAAGCCTCCACCGAGATAAACTTTAATTACCACCCAGGCTGTCAACTGTGCATTGTAGCGGTGCTGCAATTAAGCAGAGAGAAAACTCACGTCGCAGGCTATAAAGATATAAAATTCACCGATCGCCAGCCTTTTGCCTAGATTCCCCATAAATCCACCTCTTTGCCTTGCAGGCCGTGTTCCAAAAGTGGTCAAAACACTTTTAATCCTCCAATGCGCAATATGATATCTGTCTCTGGTAGTCTCTATATTGGCTTGTTTGGTGTACCTTTTTTTATCATTATATATCATCATGTAACACAGACAAATCACATTATTGGGTTATATTTTAATATTCTTTTAGTGACAGTCACTCTCATTTAATCTTAAGTGTGCCTCCAGTTTCTTTGTTGCTTCCTTTGTTGCATTTGGTCCGCGAATCTTGACTAAAGTGTTTAATTCCTGTGTTAGTGTTCATGAAACAATATGTTGTCGCTTGCCCAAGCACTTAAGAACCCCTTAGGGTCCGCATTGCTTGTCATGCTCTCCTTTGGGACAATTCCGCATGTATAGGGGTGAGAGTGAAGCTTGGGGCCAGAATCGCAGAGTCAGCCATCTATCCAGGGCCCGTGGAGCACGTTGAAGGCTGAGGGCCTTGATCAAGGGCCCGGCGGACGTGTGACTATTCTGCCGAGGGCGAGATTCTGATCCCAGGCACAGAGGCGTAACCCAGTGAGCCTGGCACCCCCCTCTTGTGCAGGTGTGTGTGTGTGTGTGTGTGTGTGTGTGTGTGTGGATGGATGGATACGTGAGGACTCAGGGTGGGGGGTAGCAGCGTGAGCACAGAGAGTCAGGTTACAGTGGATCCCCATCGTTCATTTATATTAGAGAACAGGGGTGTGTTGGGGTGAATGAGGAGGTGTGTTGGGGTGAATGAGGAGGTGCCTCGCCAGTCAGGCTCTAGCAGGAAATCGAAGTCAAGGAGAGATCTTGAGCTCTGTGCTACATCATTGATTTCCTCACCTAGTTCTCCTGACATCTGAGAAGGTTTGTATCACTCATCTTTGTGCCTCACTTCTGAGGTCAAGAGCGGGGTCTAGTTTCATTATAAATATGAGGGAGATGCGTGATGCCTCTTACATTTATCAAACATTAAAGGGAATAAAGACATTTCTCACCTGCTGTCAATCTACTGCTGTGAATTCGGAATCAGTAGATGGCTGTGCATATGTCCCCCCGCATTTATTTAGCCCTTTGATAAGAGATTTGAAGTAAGATACTTGTAGTCTGTACAGCTGCCAACATTGTGCCCATGACTGGCGTACAGAACCTTATGTCCTACAGCAGCTGTACACCCCAATGATGATTTTCTTCACAGCATTACTACGGTTTATTTATAGTACTAGTCAAAAATTTGTTACTCTGAGCATGTTTGCTTTCTCTTTATCTATACCTTTTTCCAGCATTGCACCTGCGTATTTTTGACATTTGGTTTCTTGTTGTTCAGCCAGAACTTATTTACTAAAACTAAATTACTCAGTCCCCCCCCCTCCCCTTTTGTTTCCCAAGGCACAGAAGTCCTGGATAGAAAGAGCCTTCAGCAAGCGAGAATGTGTACACGTAATTGTAAGCACAAAAGACCACCACAGGTAAGAAACATGTTATCCTGCAGTAATATGGACTGATCCAGGTGCATTATGGGTTTTACACGAATGCACACAATGCCTTGATGATGCGAAGAATAGCGATGTGGTTAGCGACGAATATCTGTGTCTGTTCTTATTTATATTAATTGTTGACCTGGGATCACCCATGAAAAACGTTTCACATGGGAGGCGTACAGTGTCTGTTAAGAATATCTTTATACAAACAGGCAAGCCTGCACCAAGAGGGAGAATCAGGGTAGGATGATGCCAGATTAATAAGGAAATGCTCATAAAATATTCAGTGAGAATCTTGCTGCCACAACGGCGTTAGATTTGGCAAAATGTCATGTATGGATTCTGTAATGTGTCCTTCACAGATGAGGCTTTTATCTGAGACTCATTGTTACAGAAAATGGCAGAAGCTGAACTGTTCAGTTACTACAGTTTGACCTTGAAAGGAAAAATCAGATGGAAACATCTGTGTCTATAGCCCTGGCAGGGATTGTTGTTGACTCCAGCGCACAAACTGCATCTCCTGTGATTGTTCAGGAGAAGGTTCTGTTTTGAGACCACAACTTATCTGATTAAATTTGATGCTCAGTTTAATTCTACAGTTAGTCAAAATTTATTACTGCAAAATCACGTGATTATCGGATTTTTAATCGAACTATAACAGGGTAGGGCAAATTATATGAAACCCTTATGAATGAATAACATGTGACTGTGCTGCTCATGAAAAATGTCATTGAGCTGTTTATCCCTGATTCTATAAATGCCTCAAGTACAATAAATCTTACTTTTCAGCAGTTGTGCTTATATGTATTTAGACGGATTTTGGGTCTTCATGTCACTTCCTATCTCGCTGGAACACAGGTTGATCTGCCACCGGCAGTTTTTATGTAAGAGAGCCTGATGTGTGATCCCCCACGTTTCACAGGTGCTGCTGTGGACGTCTGATTGGTCAGCACGTTGGTTTGCCCCCGAGCATCTCCTCCAGTCAGAATGACAAGAATGAAAGGAAAAATGACAGCCTGCTGGAGAAGTGGTCTGTCAGCAAGCACACACAGATCAGCCCCACGGATGCCTTCGGCACCATTGAGTTTCAGGGAGGGGGACATTCTAACAAAGCAATGGTGAGTGTGGACTTCCACCTGATTAGGTCGGAAACGTCTCGGCTATGCTTGGCTAATACAGTCAATTGCAGGTAGTCTAAAAGTAGGACTATGATGGTAAAATCTGAAAAAAGCATTGCATTTTAAGGGGGTTGAAAATGAAACTCTTTGCAAAATTATCGTAAGCCATTTTATTAGTTAGAGTAGGCCAATAAGGGATTCATCTAGGTAGTCTGTGTTCATAATACTGCACATTTACTAAGCATTTGCAATCGGTGTATGCATTTACAAAATATAGTGCATAATTATTCTGTGTCTTACGTAATAGGTCATCATAAAATATATTTGCTGAATATTATTCAGATAAATAGTACGCTACTACCTCCAGTAATGCGTCAGCCATATTCACTAAATTAACATTAAGTAATTAACCAGGTGAATTGCATTAATTATGATGTTTCTTTGACAAAACTGGTTGTGCCATAATAATGATATTGTCATTATGATGTTTTTTTTTTGGATACATACTCATTTTTATGTTAGGCAGGAGTTCTGTACTACCCAAGTTGATTTTAGATTGTATGTGAATAATAAAGAAATATTAATTAGATACAGCTGTTTAATATAATTGCATTTTGTCAGCAAACACTATTGCTATTGCACTATTGCTATCCATCAAATCATTTTATGATATACTTTCTGGTGTTAAATTTTTTTTGGCTTGATGTGAAAATATGTAGCTGCTATTTCCGGTTGTCATGTTCCTGTAGTACGTCAGGGTGTCGTATGACACCAAGCCTGACCTTCTCCTGCACCTGATGACTAAGGAGTGGCAGCTGGACCTTCCCAAGCTCCTCATCTCGGTCCATGGCGGACTGCAGAACTTTGAGCTGCAGCCCAAACTCAAGCAGGTCTTTGGTAAAGGTCTCATTAAGGCAGCAATGACGACAGGGGCGTGGATCTTCACTGGGGGAGTGAACACAGGTGAGAGACCTGCATATTATGATGTGGGTGATGAATTATTAAGAATGTGCTGTTAAGAACAGTTATTTACCAAGACTTAAAAGTAATTATGCTGTATTGTGGTCATTGTGTGAATTCCTGAAGGAAACCACCTTGAAAATCACATTACCCAATGATTGCAAAGCATTATGGGAAATGTACCTTGCACTTATGATCAGTGTGGGCAGCATGGTTGCGCGGTAGCTAGCACTATTGCTTTTCGCCTCTGGTCCCAGGATTCAAGTCTCCACCCTGGTTCTACATATATGGAGTTTACGCTCTCTCCCATCGCAGTCTAAAAACACATTTGGGCGAATTGGAGTTGCCAGATTGTTCGTAGGTGTAAATGATGTGTATGCCCTAATGGGTTGGCACCCTGACCTGGATTATTCAATGCCTTGTGCTTGTAGCTCCCATGATAGGCCATGCATAGGACAAGCAGATACAGAAGTGGGATGGATAGATACCATTATTGCTAACATTTTTCCTATAAAAAAATCTTCTGTTTCACGCAATAAGATTATTATTATTATTTTTTATTTTTATTTTTTTTTATATATATGGCAGAAAATAAAAATATATTTTCATGTGAGATGCAGAGGCTGTCCATCATACCCAGTGTACACTCAACATTGTAAAAAGGTTTTTCTGAAAGCATTTATATGAATTGCATATTGTTCACACAATGCAGACATGCATTTTATCAAAGTAGGATTTACATAAATTGAGCAACTCATGAAAGACTACAGCAGTGTTCAACTTATGTCCAGTGAAATATCAGAGTACCATCATAATTTTTATATCATCGTAATGAAGATGGAAAAACAGGAGCTAATATTCTGTCATGTCCGATGAGTGTGAGGTAGGTGCTTATTAATAATGCAAATCCATGTAATCAGGTCTGGCTGCAGTGTAGGCAGGGCTTGTGTTCTTTTGAAATGCTGTGCCCGAGCAGAGTGTTATGGCCGTCCGCAGGCGTGATCCGTCACGTGGGGGATGCGCTGAAAGACCATGCCTCAAAATCCAGGGGCAAGATCTGCACTATTGGAATCGCACCCTGGGGAATTGTGGAGAATCAGGATGACCTCATCGGCAAAGACGTATGTGCCTGTGTATAGTCATTCTCTATTTATGCGATAATCACCTCATTCTCTGAATTAATGATTTTACATCTTTTGTGACAGGTGGTTAGATGTAATACATTTGTCTGCGATAGTGTAACGTTAGTAAGTATTGGTATACAGACATTTGGGCATTATTTGCTCTGTGTGTGTTTGTAAGAGAATCAATTCTCTGGCTAACAGATATCACCGTCCCACTGATCCGTGATGTGCTTACCCAGTATGAGATGAATATAGGACAGCTAGGTCAGCCATTCGTATTCTCCGTCTCAAGATAAGAGTACGGTGCTATCAGGGACATCTGAGTGTGACAAGATACAAAACACCGGCCATCTGTAACTGAAATTAAACGCTGTATAGAAACACGTAATACCATTACAATGACACATGAGAGCACCACGGAATGGCGAAAAGCCATTCCTACGGGCCCTTAATCCAATCAAACAGTCCATTCAAACTGCTAGAAAATATGCTTTACATTTGGAGCATAGTTTCCTGTGTTGTAAGTCAGTAATTTATGCTGAATGCTAAATGATGCAGTTCAGCACAGTGTCTGATTAGAAAAAGGAAACATTTTTCACCCTATTTGCCTGTATTACATCAGCCTTCCACTGACTGCAGCTCTGGTAACTAAGAAGCTAAGGGGATTTAGAGTGGCATAGGGCTTTGGAGAGGCTGCAGAAATGGAGATCGCTGTATCTTTTGGGCTCCGCTTTAATGATTAGACAATAATACCCCCATTAATGTATTATTCGATTACACAGGATCAGTCCCTGAAACTAAATAGTGAATCATTGAGTAAATTTAAAATGTAACATTTAAACAATAAAATGTATGTTTCTAAAAAAAATTAAACCACACATTAGCTTTCTGCACTGATATGTTAATCACTGCCAGTGTTTCCTTGCCTTCAACAGGTTGTTCAGGAATTACAAATACACGTATTACCATGTGAACGTCAATTTATGACAGCTCACATTAAGAAAGCCTTTTCGATTTCTGTTACATGATGCAAACTCATTAGTGAGCTCCAGCAGAGTGATTAAGCACAAATGACAGAAGCTGCAAAATGAATGACACATTAAGACCAGAAGATGGTTTAAACGAGCTGTTTTAGTGTCCTGTTTTTTTGCTAGTATTGTAAAAAAAAAAAAGGAAATCATGGACATTTTGATTCTTAAGTTATACAGCATGATTTATTAAATGATAAATAAAATGGGCAAAGATGTCTTTGCCAGCAGCTTGCAGTTACATCATGACTTGCAGGAAAGAGTAGCGGTGCATGTTTAAATAATATATAAGATCATGTTATGGAGTAACCAATAATCAACCAAAAACCATATTAATGTAAACTGTTATTTTTGTCTGTACTGGCTCTTTATAATTGTATATTAACTCCGTGTACATGAACATCAAGCATAATAGTCAAATACAGTTATATAGGATTGAAATACTGCATATTTGGCAATAAACTCTTCTTTTTTGCTCAGCATAGTATTAATTATAGTAATGATTTTAGCAATATTTACAAGACCTGCTAAGGGTTTTACATCTTAGTTCCATGGTGAGGCCATGCTACACATTTGATCATTGCCAATTTTTGACTCAGTGGACCCAGTGTTACATTGATAATGCTTAAATATTCTAGACACATACAGTAAATCAAAAAATTTGGGCTTATCACGGGTCTGTTATAAACTCTATAATGCAGATACAAAGTATTAGCAAGTAATGAGCCAATTTCCAGAAACTGCCTCAATAATTATATGACATGAATCATAATTAAACATTTTAATGGTCCAATTGATAAATTCACTGAGAAGACAGCATGTTTCAGTTGCCGAATTTCTGACAGTGAAATTAAAATGTTAAAATACACTTTCTGGGAACTGCAACCGAGAGCCAAAGACTGCAGATTCACTCGTTGGGCCTTTTGGCCCCCAGCGGGGCTGGATCTTTAATTACTCTGGTTGCCACTGAAGCAGAGTAAGAAATGGAGAAAAAAAGAATTATTCATAGTCCAAGCCAAATCAAAAATGCTCAAAGATGTCATCAAGCCCAGTAAAGAACCCATCCCAAATTGGGCGGGAGAGTTAAATGACCCCCAGTGTCCATATTTATAGAATACATCTGGTTTACCAGTTGTACTAACATTTTCGAATAGGCAGATTATTATATATCAACTAACAAAATTCTTTAACTGTTACTGTCTGTCTTATTGTGGCCATTAATGATGTCATTGCCTATTTTAAACTTCTGTCTGCTTCTACATGCTAATTGGTCGCCGTTCCATACTTTGGGCAGGTGGTCAGGCCGTACCAGACCATGTCGAATCCTCTTAGCAAGCTGACGGTGCTGAACAGCCTGCACTCTCACTTCATCCTGGCCGACAACGGCACCACTGGAAAGTACGGAGCTGAAGTCAAACTCCGCAGGCAGCTAGAGAAGCACATCTCACTCCAGAAGATTAATACTCGTGAGTACGGAGCCAGTGGCGGGATCACAGCACCCAGATAACGTGGGAATACTTCAGATCGAACACTTGGCCTGCGCTGTAGAAGTGATTGCAGTAATTTAGCATGGTGGGCCTGTCTCCTTGACAAGATGTCATTGTCCGTAATGTACTCCTTGTCAGCTTGGTGACCTCGGAGTGACTGATTCTTATCCTTTAACAGAAATGATATCTTTGCGTGATCCTCAGTGAGACAATGAAATCCCAGCAACTTCTCCTTCTTTTTTACAAATAAAGGATTCTTAAATATAACTTTAGCAATGAAAATCCACGCAGTGACCACAGATTTAATGCCAGCACATGGATGGGATTAAAATTTTATATTCCCTCTGTTTTATTTGCACCCTGTCACAACATGGTACTCTGTCAATTTATCTCAGCGTTGATGTGAACAGTTTGAGGCACCGTATAGTGCTTAAACAGCTTTCCACGGCAGCACATGTGATAAAAACTGAATGAGAAAGTGCCGTTCCTTAATTGAGAGGAATGTTTATTGATTGATTACTTTTGACTCTCTTGTGTAAGAACTCCATTCCGCTGCGTTCCGCATGATTCTTTGCTGAGATGAAGATCGATGGCATTGCGTTGCTTTTACGAACCCCCCCCCGGAGTTGTAATGAAGCTGGCAGGAAAGACAGCTGATACAGAGGAACCCTTCTGATGACTGGAACAGGCTAAAAACGAAAAAACTGAAATGGCTCATTTCAACAAAAATAATCATCATAATTCATGGACAACCAAACACTTTTCAGTAGCATTTTAGTTCATCGTAATATGCTACAGTATATATGCCATGTGACGCTTACAGTAACATGCATAAACAGCCATGACCCATCGCTCTGCATGTTCACTGTCAATATGTTGAGGGGGTTCGCTGCATTTCGTTTGTCCATGGTGCTTGTTATGCTAATAGGCTCCATAATGCATAAAGACAGCTTTTCCCTCAAACCTGACTCATACGTGACAGTGTCCAATAACGTACATTTTTGCAACCGCCATCCTGTCTCACGCGGACACGCCACGTTTGGGTGGCTATGGAATGTGGGAGCTGTGCGGTATGGAGAAGCGTTCTGCCGACCTGCCCTTCCGCTCACATGGCCTGTGGACTTCCCTTTGTCATCCTATGCCTGAGAATCTGACATGGGGGCTGGGAAGGCAAAGGGACGCTTACTAGTCATCATCAGCATCTTACCCCCCCCTCCCCCCCTCCCCCGCTGAATCCAGCACACACACATTGCTCATGTCGTCCACCCCCCCCCCCTTCTTCTTTCTCTCCATTTTCCCATTCACTGCATTTTATCTCACTCCAACAAATGACACACCTGATCTGACCACAGGGACACTCCGGAGTGTAGGGACAAAGGAAAGAAATTCTGTATGATTGAATTGATCCCTTCATTAATTGATTTCCTATATAGTTGTGTGAATCGATACCAAACGTTTAAAACGTTTCAAAAAGAAAAATAACAGTCTGTCACTGGTGATCAATGGTTATGTATTTCTTTATTATTTACTGTATGGGCATCATCTCCGTAACACTACCGTGAATATCTTATTTTTATCATTATTATAATTATTATTATTATTAGTTGTGATATGTATTTATCCCCTTTATCCTTTAAGAAAACTGTTTTATATATATATCTCAAGTTCAAACTAAACTGACCTTTTCCGCCCATCCATCTTCCATCTCCACTGTCAGGTGTTTGTCCTGTGCTCATTTTTCTTACTTAATGGAAAAACTGATTCTTCACAACAAAAACAACTTGGTCAGAATGATTGCATATTTGCAGTATGATGTGAGCTGGTACAGACATAGTTTGGTTTGAGGTTCAAAGACACCTTCCCCCTTCTTCCAGGATAGTTGCATGGGGAAGCAGCCTGCGCTGGTTCAGGGTTGTCTTCATCCGTCACCCAACCTTCATCTTTACAGCAGCCCAAATGCGTTTCTAATGACTCACTCCATGCATAAATAGATTTGTTCAATCCTGTTATATGTGCCTGCTTTTCCTCCCATATTCCCAGACTAAATATAGAATTGTGGGTCTGCTGAGAATCCAAAATTGTTCATAAGTCAGTTGTTCCTGTAGCAATGAAAGTCATTTTCATGAAGTACACAATACTAATGACATCTCCTATAAAAATAAACATACACGTGATAAAAGTATCTTTAGAAAATGTATGTTTCTGATTAATTCAGCATTTGAGGAATCCATCAGTAGTGGTTAAGCACGGTAATATTACAATGGCAGTACTGTATAAGTATATAATAATGAATTCTATGTCAACCACTGTACTTTGATCTGATCATTACCCATTATTATGCTGACATTGTAACTTAGTACTACTGTTTTTTTAGCGCTAATAGGCATATTAGGGTCATTGTTAAATTGTCACGAATGATGTTCCTGCACTGTTGACATGCTATCCAGCTGTATCTGCAGTTAACATTACATTGCTGCATTCGCTCACTGTCATCTTCTGAAACATTTGCCTTTTCAGTAGGAATTAATGCGGAGAGAGAAAAAGATGACTGTGTGAAAACTAACAAGCAACAACTTCCTACTACAGATGCAAGACTCACAGATGATTATCAGCTTTGTGGTTGATAATGCTGAGAATAGGCTTATTTATGTAACTGTGCCTGTTTCTGAGCACAGCGACAGCACAGATTGAGAACTGGGATTCAGCCCACCTTTTCTGCTCCAAGCTCGATGTGAATTATACAGACCTCAGTGTGTGAATTTCGCTGAGACAGCATGCCCACACACATACACAAACTCTGTGTGCGCTAATCCGGGGGGGGGAAGCATATTTATGTCACATTAAAATCACACAGGGATTTCTAGTTTTGACAAGTTGCATATGTGTCTGATGATGCTTAAAAACCGATTGCCATGCTGCTATACAAGCTGAGTTATCAGAACTCTTGTAGATGCTCCATGAATTCTTCCTGTACACAAATGAGCTTAGTTGTGACAGTCAGGCCCAGCCATTGTGATTCGAAATCAGCTGAAATCTGTTCCTCCTTTACTCCTGTAATCTGTTAGACATTATGTCCCCTATTTTACGCCTGTTAGAAAATGTTTGTCTTTTTGAAAAACGCTATTGTGATCAACCATAGTCAGAAAAAATTGCAATACATTTTCACTGTCTGTCAAAAGTAGAGCTTTCTTCATTGCCCTGATTCTGCTAAATATGAGGAATGCTATATCTGCCAATATGTATTGGCTGCAAGCTGAGAATGAGAAGCTTTGTCTACTGTAGATATGGTGGATATGAATAGTCCACTTGATGGTCTGTTATAAGACTTTATGTATTTTAGTACATAATGCTACCAACTGATCATTCCGGTTCATGATTCTGTTTTTCTTCTCATTTTGGGGAAAAACCCACTGCGGCACTCCTGTGATGTTGACTGTTGCCTCTTTTAATTTGCATCATCTTACATCTTTCTAAATGTTTGGTGGATCTTAATTAATATCAAATGAATATGTTACACTGAAAGCATTGACCGATCACGTTGGGATCAAGTGTCTGCTTATTGGCTAACCATTCAATAATTTCTGATTAAAGATCTTAATTAAATGCTTAATTACATAGAGCAGGAGACATTAAGATAAGAGACTTGGGTTGGTGCATTAGAGGTCGGGCAGATGTTTCTGTATGTGGTGCAGAATGACCTTGAACACTTCTGCTTGCAGTACTAAGGTATCTCTTAGTATGTGATGTCATGTGTGATGTACATTCTTTGAATCATGTAGTCTTTCAAATTATTTCCTAATATTAGTAACATTATAGGGAACATTGGTGGTGCACATGCTAGTGGTTAGCACTGTTGCCTCACACCTCTAGGACCAGCATGTCGTTGTGGGGTTTCCTCCGAGGTACTTCGGATTCCCCCACAATCCAAAAAAGTCCTGTGGATATTTGTAGTTACCAGATTGCCCGCAGGTGTGCCTGTGTGAGTGAGTGGTGTGTGACTGAATGGTGTGTGAGTGAATGGTGAGTGAGTGAAGGGTGTGTGAGTGTGGCCTGTGATGGGTTTGTGCCCCATCCTGAGTTGTTCCCTGCCTTGCACCTGTAGCCTCCAGGATAGGCTCCGGACCCCTTGCAACTCCGAATAAGATAGGCGGTTACAAAAATGGATGGATGGATGGAATAATGGTATAGCTGAAATAAGCTAAGATCTGTAAGCATGAACCTCAGAGTGACCTTACTGCCAAAGCTAACAGCGTTTTCTCTCAATTTCTGGAAGGAATCGGACAGGGGGTCCCTGTGGTGGCGCTCATCGTGGAGGGGGGGCCCAACGTGATCTCCATCGTGTTGGAGTACCTGCGAGACACCCCCCCTGTGCCTGTTGTGGTCTGTGATGGCAGTGGCCGGGCTTCAGACATCCTGGCCTTTGGGCACAAATACTCTGAAGAAGGAGGGTATGGGTCTGCGCTCACCGTCAAGCAGCTCTGATTTATTACTGACTCATGAGGAATGGACTCTGATATAAAGCATTTCTGCCACTTCTCAAACAAATTCTTAACAGTGTTGAAATGGAGTGTTTATTATATAGCTGGACTAGTTGTCATTTAGAGATTTTTCTGCTGATTGTGCTTTTTTCATGAATGATATATATTTTTTAATCCAGATTTTCAATATTAAAAAATATCTACCACAGGAAAAGAAACATAGAAGTAAAGATCAA
This sequence comes from Brevimyrus niger, assembly GCA_015164015.2. Lineage (NCBI taxonomy): Eukaryota > Metazoa > Chordata > Actinopteri > Osteoglossiformes > Mormyridae > Brevimyrus > Brevimyrus niger. The sequence continues at coordinate 11,344,422 of JAABNY020000039.1, forward strand.
AAAACTTTTTAGGATATAGTTCTTCATAAGTTCTGTTAGGGTTCTGTAAAATTGATGAATTTTGTACTTTTCAGTGTTTCTTCAAATTACTAATACTGTATATATTTCAGAAAAAAATACAAGTATATTTAAAGAAATGTTCAAATTGCAAGTATTTCAGCTCCAGCGATTTTTCTGCAAGTGCAGTTAAGGTCTTTCAAAAATCTTAATGATAGGATGATTTAATTAATTTAATTCATTTGGGCATCATTGCCCCTCCTCTCCTCTCCGCTCCACAGGATCATTAACGAGTCTTTAAGGGACCAGCTGCTGGTCACCATCCAGAAGACCTTCAACTACAGCCGGACGCAGGCGCAGCACCTCTTCATCATCCTCATGGAGTGCATGAAGAAGAAGGAGTTGGTGAGTCTGAGCTCCTGCCTGGGAATCAGGCTCCTGTCACGTCAGACTCACCTCCAGTACATATAGGAGTCAGCAGCCTGGTGAATGGGGTCATTCTGACAGCTGGAGTCATGTTTATACAATCTAACACAAACTGCTCCTATTATTTTACCAAGATTTTTTGGTGCTTTTTAGATATATGAATGAGAAGAGGGTATTAAAATGAATAAGAAAAAGGGCTGATTGGAGAGTGTGTATGCAGAATACGACCCATATATTTCTTTTATCCTTCAAACAAATTTCCCAAGCAGTCAAGTATCCAAAGACGTAAACATACAGTGCTGGTTAAGTTTTATATTATTGTAGTGAATCAGTGTAACATGCAGTATTACCTAAATACACTATAAATGCTGCTTGCATGAGTTACTTATTCCCATGTTAGCCATACTCTTTAACAGAACCCTGATTTTTATCATCAGGTCACTTTCACAATTAGAGTAATTATTCAAATATATATGAGTGGCATGGATGGCACTGTTGACATGTTCTCCTCATATCATTGTGAGGTCATTTTTCAGATCCCCACAAAGATAAGAGAGTATAGTCAGGAAACTTTGATTGCAAATTTTGTAATTTGTTTAGTTAAAGTTAGGGCTGGGTAGGGGTCAAGGTCATCCTGTTGGGATTAGTGTTTAGAAATGAATGGAGAGTCCCCACAAAGATATAATTACAAACCTGTGTGTGTGCGTGCGTGCGTGCGTGCGTGCGTGTGTGCGTGCGTGTGTGTGTGTGTGTGTGCACGCTGTGGACCCCTGCATCACACAAATGTCAGATGTATATCTGCACAGTGCATTTCCAAAACCTTTAAATGTTGCAGGGACACCATTTGCATTTCAGGCTCATATAAAGTAAAATGTATTTTTAAGGTATAGTTTCTCACTTTGATCATGTGATCAATGCTTGTTCAGTCTTCATGGGTGTATTATTGTCACCTGCATACGTACATTGAACAAGATCAGTGTGTCCATGTGGCAGCCCGTTCTTTTGCTTCTAAATGTGTATGATCTTGTTTTTCATCGACATTAAATCATAAAGTTTGTTTTGTAATGGAAGTGTCTTTGTTTTTGTTTTTGTGTGTTCATTCTCTGTCATTTAATTATTAAAATAATTCCAATTCATTTGTTGAATAAATATTTGTCTTGTGCTGTTGTTTTTGTTGTTGTTATTATTTTTACTAAATTATACTCCGCGACAGCAGAGTGCTAGAATTATTTACAGTGCTGTTTCCATTACTGAAAAAAATGTAATAGTTCATAATCGTGGTGTAAACTATGGTAAAACATCACTAAAATTAGCAAGTAGTATACTTCCCTAGTATACGGTATATACAGAATTTATAAATTATGCAATAATTATATAATCAATTATTAAACTCTTTATTAAAAAGAAAATCATAGTTCTGTCCTATGTGGAGGGCACATGTATTGTAAGAAGTTCTGAGAGTTTCTTGCTGAAACACTCCTGCAGATTGCTGAGCCGCTTTATTACTCTTCTGCCTTTGGTGAGCAGGCAGCTCTTCTAACAGAAGGCATTTCGGTCACAGGCTCTGCGACTAACTTGTGATCAGAATCTCTGCAGCCCGGGACTCCACATAGTGACAGCCTTTGATCCAGGTCATTTTCATTGCCTGCTGCTGATTTCCAATTCTGTTGTAATAGGATGTAAAGAGGCTTTTTTTTTTTCTTTTGGAGGTCCATTATATATTCAAGAGAGTATTTGATGACAAGGCATCAGAAAAAGTCAAAAGTCAGTGTGCTGAAGCAGACATTCTCTTATAGCGATTGTGTTCTGACAGTCATAACGAAAACAGAGCTGGCTGAATTCAATATGTGAAACAGAAATCAAAACTAAATGTACTGACATGTTCAGTTATATTGTGCAAAACAAATAGGGATCACAAATACTTTTAAAGGTGGCAATTTGCTACATGATAATTCCGATCGAAGGTAGAAAAATTTGTGGTTTCATTTAAATTTTCGAACCAATCAGACATACTGAACTGACTAACTCTTAAAAATAATTTGTGTGGCAGTTTATCAACTAGTGTGGATATTCTGTTTACTATTCCATTTACTATAAGGTTCATGGCAGAGACCGACTCGAACCAGTGCAGTTTCCTTTGGCCGTTAGAGAAACTGTAATCTCATGACATTTCTTGGAATGTGCTATTTATTCGCGTTACAACTTTATTAGATTAGAGATGAGGGGGTGTTCAGATTCTAATTACAGCTAGATGGATATGCCACTTGTACACTTAAACTTATTGACAAATAAATGAACATGATTTCATGCTCATATACCATGAACCCCTTGCCAAAAATAGGGCTTTGAAGGTAAAAAAAACAATTGTAATTGGTCCAGGTTTTCATAATTCGGGTCATGATGATGATACTTTTTTCTCACTTGTCTTTCCCAGTTGTCACATATTGGATCTACCTTTTCCAGGGCCCTAGGCAAAGCATTACTGGGGAAGCCACCCTACCAGTAAAACTGATGATCGTTTCACTCACTCGCCAAAACAGGCAGTTCAGGATCACTAAGCAACTGCCAGCTCTGCCTATAGCTACAGCCACCCATGTACAATACTGTGCAAGTCTTAGGCAGTCAAAAAAAATTAAAAACTATTTATCAGGATAGTAAGCACACATTTTAGCTTTAGAATGTATGCAAATTAAGAGTAACACAATAAAAACTAAAAATTTCAGTCATGCTTACATAATGCATTAATTATCCAGTGTCTAAGTGTTAGTTACATGCTGATCCCATGCTTGTTCATCAGTAATCAATCATGACAGTTACTGTATTCCATTCAGGTACTATATTAGTTAACAGGTAACTAATTAGTTAATAATGATAAGACAACCTAAGGGGGGGAAACATTACTTAACTAATTTATTACTCAAGAACAAAACATCAGCTAATAGAGGTTTCCCCCGGACTTGAACTGAAATGATTGATTAATGATTAATAAACATGGGATAAGTACTTAACAAATGCTCAATTACTGGTTAATTAATGCATTACTTTTCTTCTGTTCTCCAAAAAGTTATTGATATTTTGTTGGATAGCTTGATGAACACCACTTCCATTCTGAAACCTTTCCGCAGGGGCACCTCAGCCATTTCATGTATTCATTAAATTTAACCACCAGCCCAATTAATTAACTTAATTAGTTTAAAATGTCAATGAGATATCGATTAGCAATACGATGTGTGGTAGCGGTTGAATCAAAAACTACATGGGTGTATTGTATGGTTGCTGGAAATACTGGGGTAAACTTTAGCAAAGGTTTTGAAATGGCTAAGCTAACACTTTGACAGGCATAATAGCACAGTTTTACACCAACGCAAAAGATCATTTAAACACACACATACAAACATATATATATACATATATATACATA
>JAABNY020000039.1:11351785-11370055 GCA_015164015.2 Brevimyrus niger
GGGGGGAAACCGGAGTACCCGGAGGAAACCCCACGACGGCACGGGGAGAACATGCAAACTCCACACACGTAACCCAGATGGACGGAGAAAACATATATTTTTGGAAACACAATGACTGGAGGCGTAAATAGCTTACTGATTAACTTCACCTACTTTGCTAATTCACATGACTATTCACATATGATCACAAAAGAATCAATCCTCCAACCAATTCTTATAATGCTCATATTTCTCAAAAAGTGGTTAAACTCAAACTGCTAATAAATGCTGAGCCAGTGTGGGATGTCATGTAAATATCATTTATATGATGCAAGGAGAATATAGTGGCTTAGTTTCCATTTATGTTGTTGCCAAATATCTGGAATATATAATGCATAGAAGAAAGAAATGTAATTACATTTGGGGAGATGGAATCTTCCTGGAGCATCCTCAGAGATGCATGTTCATAAATGCACTTAAGGCGATGGATTGCACAGGTCCCAGAAGATCAGTGGGTTCTGCTGTGGAGACCTGGGGGTTGACAGAGGGAAGGGGAACAAATTGGATTGCAGTGCTTATCCCATCTGCGTGAGCTTTGCGAGACACAGGCATGGAAACGACAAGGTGCCCTTTCAGCGGCAGCTTTGTGGTGCTTTGCTGCGCCTTCCTTCTCACCCCCTCTGAGGTCTGAAATGCTGTAATGTGTTCCTGTCATCCGAGGGGCAGAATTCTGGGACGTGCAGCAAGCGCTTTCCGATGGCCTTGGACCTGTATGTGACACCAAGCAGTTCACATTTGGAGATACACTTCTCTGGACCCTTGTCAGCCAGTGATGCGTGACCAGTTTTCCTGCGTGGTTCTTCTGTTCATGGATATCACCGTGTCACTGATGAGGAACACCTCGATGATGGGCAGTTTTAAAAAGAGATTCAGTTAACTTAGGAAACACGATCGGCAAGCTTGCCTAGAACGCCATGTTAAAACATGTAATTTCTAGTCGATGCTTCTATCTAATGCGGATGACTCCTTGTATGCAGGTAAATTTTCAGATTGAATCAAATTCTTCATTCAAATTTGCAGTTGCAGGATCTCCTCTGGGAAAAACAAATCTGCTTCTGAGCCAATGACTGCTCGCATTCTTCACGTCCTGCCTAATACTCTTTTACCATTTACAGTATTGTCTGTATATACTGGAATATAGATCTTTGACATATATATGCCATTATTATTTATTATTCACTTAAGAATATATACTTATTTCAAATGGGAATGTCAGTACAGGAATGGCTGACTTCAAGGTCCCGGATTTCATAAGTGTTTAGTCAGCATAGGAAGTCACCGTCTGTGCACACTGTGTTGATTATGATTCACAGTGACTCCACAGAGGCTGTGCAAAGCAGTGTTTTACCCCATCATTAGAAAATTGATAGTGCCGCAGCTGAAAGGATTCTGATGTAGGTCACCTATTACTACCTGAAATGCCGGGGGCTGGAGAGGAAGCAGAAGCTGGCATTTTGCTTAATGGGCCATTTCGGTGAAGGGCAGCTGGGCTACACATCTCTCCTGGTAATGTTTAGCCAGCCTCTGCAAAGTGCTCAACAACCCGCTATTGAAGAGTCAATACAGGTATCCATTTGGGAGTTGTGTGATATAAAAATATAGACTTTAACGGGAACATTGAGTCGCCCATTAACTCTTGCTGATTTTAGCAGGGAGGATAGAAACAGTGGCTAATAAAAGACCAAAGGCCTGTAGGGTGTGACCAAAAAGTGCTCCCTGTTCAATTTTGCTTTACTTGCAAACCAAATGACCATTTTCAGAGGACTAGAGCCATTCTAATGACAATTACACCAGTTAATTGTTTCTAGTGAATTCAAATACAGACGTTGCATTAAATCACCCACTAAGTGTTATCGTAAGAAAAGTCCCTAATTGGAAGCTAATGTCAATTTTTGTTTTAAATCATCCAAAAACAGGTAACTATACAGAAGGCTTTTTGAGTATTATTCTTGTCAAAAAATTCTGACAAATTTGGCTCCATTCTGAAACAAAAATATCTAGAAATAAATATGACAAGGGTGTAAGTTTAATTTCAACATTGGTAGGGACCAAATCAGTGGCGAACCCCCCACCTCCATGAACGCACATGGTCCTTTTGCAGTATTTGTAGGGAAATGTGCCTACCGTCCATACACCCTAAGAACGCAATTATAGCTGTCACTGAAAACAATCTTAATGTAGAATAAAAATGTGTTCTTCCCATAACGTACAATGTGACATAAACATCACGATCATCAATGCACTTCCAATTGCCGCTTTGTCTGCTATCACATCTGAATATGTAGTCAAATGAAAAGCATGACTAGCTAGCAATTGAATAGGCAACTGTTACTGTTCTAATTTAATCTACAATTTTAATATCATGAGGAAATGGGCTTCCAAGTTAAACACCAATCAAGAACACCCCAATCCACACCTCCCCTCTGTTTCTGGAATTAATGTTACATTATTTTTATGATAATCTTATAGTCGCTATTCTGTTATTTATTTAGCAATGTTTTAACTGTTTTTAAAATTGTAGACATCCTACATTCTTTCGGTAAAATGTAGCAGCTTATGCCAAATGCTCCTGAACACATTAAGCTTGGCAATACAACTGACGTGAAGTAGGGGTTCCCCAAGGAAGCGGTAGCAATGAGGTGCAGGGCAGGAGGGATTATGGTAACATTTCAGTCAATCACTTTCTTTGTGATTGTCACTGTGAATGTCGCAGAGGTCTGGGTATTGACAGAATCTTCAATTAAGTCTTATTGATTTCTATTATTTTTCTGTTTAGCACCTCTGTCAGATAGTTACATATGGTGACTCGTAGTGTGATCCAATTAGAAGAAAGGTGACAAACTGCAAATGTCTGCCATAAATTTGTGAACTTGTGTTTTCTCACATAAATGGATGCGTGCACAGTCTTCAGTTACAATGATGTTAATGTGCATTGATGAATTACAATGAATGGCGATATATCTTCATTAAAGAGGCTCGTAGATGTTGTGTATGAGGAAATGGATTTTTTTCTTCAAAAGATGGAGAAGTACAATCTAGTCAGTGAAGCTGTAGAACTAAGCAGTAAAATAAATCTTTGTATATTCTCCCAATAAACAGAAACAATACACAGCAGAAAGTCCTCCCTTTAAATTAATTTCATAACCAATAATATTGATGTGCTCAGCACTGCAATATGTATATGATTTCATAACTATTCTTAACATGTCTATTATTATTTAGAATACATCAGCAGTTATCAGCTTGTAGCTATGAATTGAAATTGCTTTGTTGGGTTGCCTGTTTATCTCGAAAGGCATAAACGCTCAATCCTCAAGTAAATGATGCATTTTCCTTTTAAATACCAGATAACCGTTTTTCGAATGGGGTCAGAGGGACATCAAGACATTGACCTAGCCATCCTGACAGCCCTTTTGAAAGGTAACGGGTTTCCGTCTGCTGTTTTGTCTGCCATGGGGACGGTATACTGTACTCTGTCCTGGACATGTGTTCTGCATGTTACAGTTGAGGTTCTTCCGTTAATGAGCTTTAAATATTACATGTTGAGAGGGTGAGGGCATTCTGTCCGAGCTATGAAAAGCATTTCTTTTTTAGCAAGATAAACACTGCTTTCGCCACCCTCTATCCTCTTGTTTACAATGAATCTATAAAGAAAAATATAGAAAAGGCATTTTGTCTTATCTCACATTCCAATTTCTCTGTTTCTCTCTCCCTAGTAATAAAAAACCCATCACCTTGCAGGGTGTTAAAAAGAGAAATATGGACAGTGTGATAACCTTTGCTATGATTAGTCATTTGTCTTAGTCCCTCCTAATGAGTGGCAGAGAGCCTTTTTGACACCTGCCTTGGGGTACAGATGTACAATGGGAACCGTCCAACACCCTGTCCAGCACAAATATGCTGACACTTGCTAATGATTTCCACCCACACTCACCCACTAGGTTCCCTTTGGATGCCACAGTGGCGTGGGCACAGCATAAGTTATCTGACTTCTGGGTCAACTTTGGACAGTGAGGGACTGGAAAATTTATGAAGCAGTGCCCTATGTCTGGAGGGAAGTGGCATTTCCCATCTTCTGATTGGCCGTGAGAGTCAGTGTTTCATCAGGCCTTCAGCTGCAGGAGACCTACGAAAATGAACGGACTGAAGGGCCATTTAGCGTAACATGTTATTTAGAGGCAACACAGAAAATCTGGCAGTGTTAATGTGTCACAGAGGGTGTTTGTTTGGGTCCTGAAGGACTCCTATAAACACTATGTTAAATTAACACAACCACATCATTGAAAATATGTGCTGTTCCACATTCAATGGTAGCAATATTTTTTAGAAAGTTGTTGAAATGAATATATTTTACAGAACCCAAGAGGCCTATCATGACTCTTACTGTATAATTAGAGGTTGTATGCCTGAGACAAGTATCTGCTAAAAAGTAGATCAAGTGCACATCATTATTCTATCAGTTGTCCTTTGTAGGAGAGTTCATGACTCTACAATTGATGGACTGTGCCAGCAAAAGACAGATGTACATGAGCCATCTCATGAAACCGCCTCTAGATGACCATTTAAATGTGAGATGTCAAATGATGTGAGGTTGTTCTCATTTTAGGATGCTTTCATGGGTTTCTAAATTCTGGTCACCAGAAATGTGGTATGCGCTCATTCTCAGTCATGAATGTTTTTTACAGTGATATACTTCCTTGTTTCACTATTTCTTTAATAGGGGCCAACGCATCAGCCCCAGATCAGTTAAGCTTGGCTTTGGCCTGGAACAGGGTGGATATTGCCAGGAGCCAGATCTTCATTTATGGACAGCAGTGGCCGGTAATACAGTGAATCCCCCCCCCCCCACACACACACATTGTCGTACAGCCCTCTACATATGGCAGACACAAGGAGTGCTCTGGAGTTATTCTTTGAAAATAATGATCCATTTTACAGTCATTAAATGAGAAAACTTCAGATGCTTGATACATACATTATGTGTGCTCTGTTGTTTATGAGGAATACTCTGCATCTGTTGTATTTATATATACCGTTTACTTATACAAAACTAAACATAGACCTTGAATCATTCCTGTTCTCCACTTCTATGATTTTACATAAATACTGAAAGTTAAGTAACTTGCCCAGATCGACCTAATATATGTCTCTGATAATTGAGTCACACTCCATTACTTTCTGTAATACTAGTAAGTCATTAACAAGGGCCATTTAAACGAGCAAAATAACACTGCAAACCCAGTGGCTGAAATCACTTTCCTCCTGATACATGCAGAATGTTATGAGGCTGTGACATGGCTGCTTGTGGTCTGCAGGTGGGTTCCCTGGAGCAGTCCATGCTGGATGCCTTAGTGCTGGACAGGGTGGACTTTGTGAAGCTGCTGATTGAGAATGGGGTCAGCATGCACCGCTTCCTGACTCTTTCCAGGCTGGAGGAGCTCTACAACACGGTAGTACCGCCCACATGGTGACCTCTTGCTGTTCTCTCTCTCTCTCTCTCTCTCTCTCTCTCTCTCTCTCCCTCTCGCTCTCATTTTATTTATTACTTGTTTTGGTGGTAACATTTTAATTAAAGCAGTGACCATAATGCATTATAGATACCTTCATAATGCATGATAATGCATTCATAAAGTATTATAAACACGGCTATAAATAGTAATAAAAAGGCATAACACATTATAGCCATGTTTAACATTCATCTTGAATGCACTATGAAGCTCATATATACATAATACATATAGATGCCTTCATAATGCATTATAATGTGTAATATAAGCATTAAAGATGCTTTGTACTGCATTATAAAGGTAACTATAGTGCATTATAGATGAGAGCTTCATAAGACAGTCATGATGCCTAATATTATACAAGTTTATAATACTTTATGAATGCATTATAATGCATTATAAAGGTATGTATAATGCAGTATACATGAGTGCTTTAAATAAAGTGTTACCAGTTTGGTTTTGTGCTTTGATGTGCCCCTCTGAGCATAGGCAGGTAAATCGCATTGATGTATTCTTAGGCTGATATTTGCCTTTGTTTATCTACATGATATAATTTCAGGTTTTTAATACTTTCATATATTTGTGTTTTATTCGCTATCTACCTCAGTTGTTTATTCTGTGATCTATCCATTATTCTCATTCTCAAGGCTACCTTCACTAGGGCCTCATTAGGCAACAAATGACACGTTTAAATGATGCTGCGGAATCGAAAACTGTGTTTTCCCAAGGGATCCTTTTTTCCCCAATAACTTAATGAAACCACTGGACTCAAGAAATAGAGATGATCGAACAATTTTTAGAATTAGTTTGAAGCTGCAGCTTTTCCCTATTTTTAAATAACTTCTTTTGTCTTTATCAGAGACACGGACCATCAAACACACTGTACCATCTGGTCAGAGATGTGAAAAAGGTACAGTGGTTTTCTTCTATGTATTTTGTGCCAGTAAGTTTTCCATTTAGTGCTTTTGTGGAGCAAACCTCTCGCTGCGACGCTGTAGGTCTTAGTCATCTCCATCGGAGGAAGCTGTTGTTCTGACTGTTGCTAAAACTGCTGGAAAATACAGCTGACTGTTTATTTTTCTTGATTTATACACTCTTGTTTTTTATTCTGTACCATAAAGTCAGCTTGATATAATTTTCCACAAAACCCTGAAGCACCAGCATTCTGTATTTCGATTGCAATCTTCATGAGGACTGACTGTGGATAGATGATATAGCTCACGTCCCGTCTTATGCGAGCATCTGGCAGAACTTTTCCTCTCTGCCATGGAGCAGATGAAAAAAGAGACATTATCGTCTGCAGTTTGTGTGCAGTGCCACAGATAATCGAGGTAATTTTCCCAGTTAGCACACATAAAATTATACCCATTCCCTCTGCTGTGAGAAGCTGAACCATGCTTCTGCGTAGCATCTATGCTGTCAGTAGCTGCGTAGCCATGTCCCCTACACCGCAGCCTATGCTGTCAGTAGCTGCGTAGCCATGTCCCCTACACCGCAGCCTATGCTGTAGCCTGATGCCTGGCGCCACTTTTCTGGATAGGTGTGCTTAAGCAGAAGGCGTAGGCTGCAGTGTCAGTTGCCTGGCTACGCAGTACCAAAGCCATAACGAGTGTGGACATTCTATGTAGATATATAAATGAGCCTTGGGCATCAGAAAAATGAGTGTAAATGAATGTAAATGTAATTTAAAAAATGCACCTGTTCTTCTGGGCCAGCAATGGTGGATAATGTAGCAGTATGGAAGGTCTTGTGTACATAATGAATCATAGTTTGGTACTTGCAGTTCTGTCCATGCTATTTTATTGTAATCTCCTTATGTAAAAAGTGAATTAAACTCCAAGCCTGTGAGAAGCATCTTACACTGTGCCGGATTAGTACACAGGCAAGGATAGCTGGGTATTCCGAGCTCACATGGTTGCCAGTTACACAATGTTTAAATCCCCCCGTTTTACACGGATACTCTCCAGTACCGAGGAGCACCCCCTGCTGGTGTTTTCAGGGCTTGTCGTGTTTTGTCACGTCCTTACAATCCTCGACCCTGCACCTGTTATATGTTTATGTCCAGCCTCCGGTGTCACCCCCCCCCCTTCCCCCTCCCCCAGTATGTACACTGCAAGCTGCTTCTGCTCTTTGATTCGCTGCCCAGTACTGGAGTATAGAGGCATGAAGGCCATTTGCGGTGCTGTCGTAGTTTCTCCTCGTCTCACTGCCTGTGTTAGCTGCTCTGTGCCTATAGCTTCTCACAAACTCCCTTTACTGGTGGTATTTGTGGTGCCTGGAAGTTTTGGGGTTGGTGCATGAGACCCACGCTGGTAATGACAATGACATTAACAACGGAATTCTCTAGATTCTAGGCTTTCCAAATGAAAAGACTCACATTATATGCTTGCAAGAAATATCGTTCAAAGTTAATTTCTTACTGCATGCTGCATAAAACAATAGAAAATCACTTTTTAGTAGCATTAGCTTGTTAGCATGGCCTCTTTGCTGTGCATGTGAGACTAGGTCACAAGTGGCTATTCTCAAATAAATCTTAACCTTCTAATGATTCAAAGTAGCATCATTTAGGCCTAGGTTAAATATAAACATATTTGTTATACGCATTATACATATTTTCCATATTATCCGAGGATCAGGCACAACAAGTACCCAGTGAAAGGTAGAATGGTCACTAATACCCAAGTTGTCACTTATTCTCTTTATCTGTGTCAGCTTCTGTTTCATGTTTTCCAAGCCATGAACTCCTTAAGTATGAATTCTGGGTTGGAAAAACTCTTTTCATTGTGTGCCTTGTTCTTCCAGACCCCTAAGCGCTGAAATCCTGTAAAGCCTTATCGTAATTTACACATTGAAATGTGCACAAACGTGTCACTAGGCTGCAATGAACCTCCAAGAGCCACATAAAGTAACACTTGTCTTACTTTAGGAGGGATCTTTGTGGGATTTCAGTGTCATCATGTTTTTCCCATATCATGCGTTCTTTCTCACTGACCTTGTGTGTTCTTTCCAAGCAAGAATATCCAGGGTTCAGTTGGATCTATTTCAAGGTGAATCAGCTAATAACGTTTTTTCCCAGTTTAGCTAATTTTGCTTTGCAGTTGTTTGATTTTTTTTTTCCCCCATCTTTGGACATAAAAGTTTGGTAGTCATGCAAGTCCAGTGTATCTGAATGGACTCCTGGTTTCCAGGGCAACCTGCCACCAGACTATCGCATCAGTTTGATTGACATCGGCCTGGTGATTGAGTACTTGATGGGGGGAGCCTACCGCTGCAATTACACCAGGAAAAGGTTTCGAACTCTTTATCACAATCTCTTCGGCCCCAAGAGAGTGAGTGGGTTATTGCTTCTTTTCTAAAGCAGGCTCATTTGGAGGTTACTTCCAGAGATATTAATGTCCCTGATGTGTAATAGAAGTTATGCAGCAGTTTATCTCTTAATCTCAGTTTCCTGACACATTATGAAAGCTATGATTTAAGAATTAATGCTAAGGTAACTTCAGATTTAATGTATATATATTTATACACACACACACACACACCTTATGTTAGTAGTTTTAAATACTAAGCTTGGAAATTTGTTTTGCTATTTGATCCTATCAAGCAGTTTCTTCATGCATGAGAGAAAGTTTTTAATTTGTCTGATATACGTCAAGTAAAGGATGAAATTTAATCTGATTAAAGGGATACACTGACACACTGACATGCAACATACAACAGTCATACATACACAGACCCTCAGGAAACACAACCTAAAGGAGATAATCTTGCCTTATAAGGAGCCTCCTCTGCTATTTACTTTACATTTTCTTATTTAATTTACATTAATGAACATTTCTCTTTGACTTTCTCTCTTCAATAGCCAAAAGCACTGAAGCTCTTAGGAATGGAGGTAGGTGATGGTTAAGCTAACCCCAACCTAGCTTTCTCTCGCAATCCTCAGAATAGCAGCATGTGAGATGGCAAATATCAATTTGTGCTTGAAAATACTTTCTGATTTGGAAGAAAAGCTAAGCCGTATCATACATTAACATGTTAATATGCACTGGGCGCACATAAGGGACAATAATATTATTACATGTTGGCATGACAGTGGCAGGCGGTAATTAGGATGCTGGTTGTGCACAAAAGGTCCATACCTTGGTCTCCCTTCAGTGAAATGTCCAGTTGAAATTCCCTCACCTAGTTGTCTGCAGTTTAAATTGAATGCTTCTACCAGTAATGGGCTAAATGAATATCCTATTTCTGTGTTCCTACCATCTGGGAAATGTTTTTCAAAGCTTTAATAATTCTGTACATAGCTCTTTCGCTAATCTAGTACATATGAACGTGTACAAATGGTACATGTGAGGATTTTATTTTTCTCTCTCTTTTTAATTGTGGAAATCGTGTTGCGAAACCAGACCTATGTCAGTTTCCATTTGCTTTGTAATTTGTATGTGAAGCCGTCGGGGGGAGGGGGGAGATTCATCCGTGCTGCAGCTCATCATTATATCGCGAGGTTCAGTACCCACTGCCACCGAATGCATCCAAGGCTGATGCCTTTAAATCGACGTGTTCAGCTTATTAAAACTTCATACTGTCATTGTGATGCTTGCATCGATGGAAAAAGATCTCCTTCAGGGTTTCAGATTCATCATGTTTTAGTCTTTAATTCTCAGTATGCTTTGGATGAGGGGACACATAGTCAAAATATTAAACACGGGTAAATGGAGTGACTGTTTTCTAAAAACCAGCAGCAGGTTAATTGCACATCCAGCTCCTTTGTTGCATTGAGTTGACAGTAAGCTGTTCTCAGGTCATTTTAAAATTGAGAGACATTTTGATCCTCATGCTAGGTGTGTAGTGTAAGCACGGGGAGGTGGTTATATCATTTATGAGAACTAATTAAGTGCTACTTTGTGTGCTGTCATTTTTGAACGAAAACAAAAAACACGCTGTGGATTTTCTCTGTACATTTTTATCGTAATGATAATGCCATCCTGATATTTGTAATACAAGATAATTATGAAATGGATTTCTTCTTCTATAGACACAGAAAGCAAGCCAATAAAAATGCACAAAAAAAAAAAAACCTAATCTGCTCCTGCTGGCTACAGGATGACATGCCGATCAGGAGAGGCCGACAGAAGACAACGAGGAAGAGAGAGGAGGAAGTGGATATTGATCTTGATGACCCAGAGATTAATCACTTCCCCTTCCCATTCCATGAGCTGATGGTGTGGGCGGTTCTGCTGAAACGCCAGAAGATGGCGCTCTTTTTTTGGCAGCATGGAGAGGAAGCCATGGCCAAAGCCCTTGTTGCCTGTAAACTCTGCAAGGCTATGGCGCATGAGGCGTCCGAGAACGACATGGTTGACGACATTTCGCAGGAACTCAACCGCAACTCCAGGTGCCGTCGCTTTTTTCGCATGACTCATTATACATGATGCAGAGTAAAACCCAGAGTTATCCCCACTGTGAAAGGTCATCCAAACCAGCTAATTAAAATCACTGGTAATGCTGCAGGGCCTGGTTTTTAGAGGTACATGGTCTGTTTGCTACTGATTGATAGATTCTTACGGAGCAGCATGACTGGAGCCTTCAAAGCTGCAGCCATTTTTAACAGGGTCTAGAATTATTCTCTTTCAATTTACAAGTTTCTTGTTGTATTAGTGCTATAAATATTCGTTTATTATTCCTCTAACCCCTTGCAAACGTACCAAGAATCGTGTCCAAGAGTCCCCACCCTCACTACAGTGCCCATCTCTGAGTTTTGCTTCTTGCTTATAATTTGCTTTTGTGTACCCTGCAGTTTTTTCGACTGACCTCGTCACCGTCCAAACACTTTAATAAGAGAAGAACATCTCTTCTCGCTTTCTCAATTTTGTTCTTGCTCTGCTGTGATTTCAGTGATGCATGTCTGGTTAGGATTGCTTTTCACGCAAAGTAAAACTCTATATACACATTTACACATCATTTTTTAGGCTTGAATTACTTGAGAGTAATAGCCATTGCCGTTCCAGTCTGCTCAATTTAATATTTACACATCTATACTGATAATACAAGGCTATCACTTGCGCGACTGCATTCATATTTAATAGTCAATTTTTATTCCTAGCGAATCCTGCCATTGCTGTGTATAACTTTCGCATTTTGTGTATTGACAGTATTTGCCTACATGCCTTAGTTGTTTAACAGGAGTTATTTTCGTGCCTGTGTGTGTCTGCATGTGGTCCCCCAGGGAGTTTGCTCAGCTGGCCGTGGAGCTTCTTGACCAGTCCTATAAGCAGGATGAGCAGATGGCCATGAAGCTGCTCACCTATGAGCTGAAGAACTGGAGCAATGCCACCTGCCTGCAGCTGGCTGTTGCAGCCAAGCACCGAGACTTCATCGCACACACCTGCAGCCAGATGCTCCTGACAGATATGTGGATGGGCCGACTGCGTATGCGCAAGAACTCCGGACTAAAGGTGAGCAGAGCCTGTGCTATTTCCTCCCAGGAAGCAGGACCTTTACTGTTCCTTCCAGGCAGTTGTGCTGTTTCCTTCTAGGAAGTAGGACCTGTGCTTTTTCCTTCTAGGAAGTAGGACCTGTGTTGTTTCCTTCTAGGAAGTAGGACCTGTGCTTTTTCCTTTTAGGAAGTAGGACCTGTGTTGTTTCCTTCTAGGAAGTAGGACCTTCTAGGAAGTAGAACCTGTGTTGTTTCCTTCTAGGAAGTAGGACCTGTGCTGTTTCCTTCCAGGAAACTGGATCCATGCTGTTTCCTTCTAGGAAGCTGGACCTGTGCTGTTTCCTCCCAGGAAGCAGAACATGTGTTATTTGCTCCCTGAAAGTAAGACCTGTGCTGTTTACAACCAGAACTATGCTATTAAGCAGTCATTACTGCCCACCCTAGAGTCAAAGGTCAATTTCAGGACAGTCATCTGAAGTCAATAATAATAAGTGAATAATTGAGACTGCATTGTTCGTTCCAGAGCACTGGACCAGCTCGTCACAGTTTTATCTCCATTAATTGATTAATTTCTTTGAAAAATTACAGAGGTGGTTGTGACCTTCTAGGACTGCAACATGGTGTATCATATTGCAGGTTGCCAGTGTGCAGAAAACAGACTGCAGAGAGTTGGTGTGTGTGTGTTTCACATATCTACTTATTTAACTTAATCTTGCATTCCAGTTCCCTGCATATGATTCCGGCTCAGTGGAATCTCCCTCAATGCTTGAGCTCAACCTGAAATGCCGAAATCAAACAGAAATTTTGAAAGCATTAGCTCAGCAATTCAATGTTCACTCGTACTACGTTTATGTAGAAGTGGAGTAGTGCATCATTGAGTACTGCTCTTTTTCTTCACTATAACGATGGATTACAGCTGGCAATGAACCGTCACCTTTTTTGCATATGAACATGCCTCATAGCCTTTGCTGTTCTACTCTGTCATAGAATTGACTCAACTAATCTTATTTTAATTGCTCCTCTTTTCAGACTCATCCAGACTTTGTTAACCAACTACATCAGTAATAGAGTGTTTTTCAACATGAATCCCGTTCTTCTGAAGAAATATAAATCAACTCAA
Organism: Brevimyrus niger; assembly: GCA_015164015.2. NCBI lineage: Eukaryota > Metazoa > Chordata > Actinopteri > Osteoglossiformes > Mormyridae > Brevimyrus > Brevimyrus niger. The sequence goes on from JAABNY020000039.1 coordinate 11,364,882, forward strand.
GTTTCCACGTCATTTGTCAATTTGGAAATCATATAGTTTTCGGAACGTTCACATTAACTTGTGCTTTTATTTATTAGTACATACATTTTATACTGTCTTTAGTTATTCAGTTTATTAATGTGGTGACCTGTTTTTATTTGCTCATTATTCCTCTATAATTAATTGATTTAACTGCTTAACTATTCAGTGTGGTGTGGAAGATAATCTGGGTAGGTTACTGCATCATTGTACCTACACAGGTGATCCTGGGGCTTCTTCTGCCCCCATCCATCCTGAGTCTGGAGTTTAAGAACAAGGACGAGTTGTCCTACATGCCTCAGGATCAGGAGTCCAACTTGCAGGAGAAGGACGTGGAGGAGCCGGAGAAACAAGTCAAGGAGAAAGAGGAGGAGGACATGGAGTTCACAGTAAGGTCCTACTGTGGCACACAGTACAACTCCGTGGTGAGAGCACCCACCTCAGCCCCCCTCCTCCTTCCTGCACCGTGGGCCCCACTCTGGTCCACACACCCACCTGAGCCCCCCTCCTCCTTCCTGCACCGTGGGCCCCACTCTGGTCCACACACCCATCTGAGCCCCCCTCCTCCTTCCTGCACCGTGGGCCCCATTTTCCCCATGAAACCACACAAACCGGCACTCCCATCTCCCACACCAAGCACTCTCCAGCCCTGCTCCCTTACCTCCACTAAAAAAACACACAAACCACCTCTGAGACGGGCCTGAGGGCCCAGCTTTGCACTCATATCCCGGGACCTCTAATGACCCTGGTCCACACTGCTATCTCTTTCTTCACTCTTCAAATAAATATGCATATGTAAAGTCCCCTTTTCCCCACTATGAGAGCAGCACATACAGACATTTACTATTTCAATAGCTTATTTAATGTGGACAGCGCAATGGTTCCCTCCAAACCCCAACCCTCCAGAATTTGTTTGTTCACTGTGGTTTTGGCTTATCTGTTTCTCTTGCCAACTTCTACCTAGAGCTGTTTCCGCAGAGGTACAGTATTGTGTATCAGTATGCATCTGAATACGGTGAACGCCTATCCATCTGCAGACAAAATCAGACACATGTGTCCATCTGCGCTGGTCAAATGAGACACATGCGTTTGGCTATGCAGACCAAGCTAGTGTCACGCATGTGTCTGCATAGCCCAAACCAGGGAAATTGATTTATACCACATCTGTATAGTTCCACACCTGGAATAAATTGTACTGCAGCTCAGCTTTGCTCAATTTGCCTTCTTTTAAAGCAGAAATGGATAATAATCTGTCGCTTCAAAGAAAATTAATAGAATGGAGTCAGTCCTTTGTTTTGATCTGAGAATTGATTAAATCAGCTGCTTTCTAATTGATTTTCTTGGGATTCTTCAAGGCTGTTGATGCTAACGTCCTAAGATATCTAACAAAACATTGAGAAGTTAAGCATTGCAACCATGGGCATAAAATATGGGTGGGGGGTGACAGGGTATACCCAACCCCCCAATAATCATGTCTCCCCTTAAATAGGTGGAGATCTAAACCTCCCCCCCCCCAATGTTCAAACCAAAGTTATGCCAGTACACATTGAGTATTCCAGTACACATTGAGTATTCCAGTACACATTGAGTATTCCCTTCCAAGAAAGCCAGACCTCAGTGGCATTTAGCAGAGCTTATGAGGTTTATTCCTCTCACAGAAGAAACATAGCCTGTTAATTTTTATGTGAATACACTTACAAGTGAGTACAAGTGTGGTAGTAAGTTTAAATACAAAACAGTAAGCAAACTAAACAAAGCAAGAAAAAAAGCATTCACTGTAGCAAAGCTAAGTTGTTACCATATGCTAAAATAAACATGCACACCTTAAGCAGCATGGCACTGGTTAGATGCAATTCCAGAAAAAGCTGTAGCTGAATTGTTTTTTTGTAGTTGCTGTTACTCTATGGTCTTGGGACTGCTTGTTCTCGAGTCAAATCCAATGAGACGGGACTGTGACTTTGTCAGTTTGTTCATGAATGTGCCGTGATGAGGATCATACATCACACAGCTGAATCACACACATTAAACCAAGATTCGATAATGGAAAGAGGCATATATGTTGGGGTGCTGGAGTACAGAAAGGTGTCAATAGTATAATAAGATAGTAAGGAAAGTCACAAGGGCAGTAAGGCACACACATAGTGGGTAGTTATTCAGCAGTTAAAAACGCACAGGCACCGGACAGGAGTCACGCATGACACACGCAAGGGCACACAGAACAATCAGGAGCAGTACTTAGAATAATACAAGCAAGAGGCTATTTAGACATATCTCCCAGCATGCTCCACATTGCTACCAGGCTCCTCTATGCTGTGCTATTTCACTGGCGCTACAGTGTTGATGTGGCATGCAAAGCAAGTGGAGACCTAGCACGGAAACCTATTGTTAGAATGTGGAGAGGTAATCCGGAACTAAAGAAAGAAACATGTGCTAATGCAGAAGTTCTAGAACACCAGGAGTATTCCACATATGCAAATGCCATTGCATATTATGGTACAGTAAATCCTTGTCTTAACAAACCCCAAATATAACAGATTTGAGATTTAACCGCCAAAATGTTTCAATATCCAGCACACTCCCTTACTCCCAAATCAGTCCAACAATCAGTCCTGTCATTTGATTGGATAAACTTTCAGAAATACTTAGAAGCATACATTTCTTTCAGCTTGTGGAGTGAGTATCACATGCCTGCAAATCAGTTACTTTTTACTCATTGAACCCATGTTTTTCAGCGAGGACAAGATGAAGGCGTAATTTGGGAATGATTAATCAAAATGCAGATATTCGTAGTACAAAGCTTACTTGTCTTTAAGAACAAGAATCATGCTTGACTTAAATTTTGTTTTTTACTCTGCTGAGTTGCGCAAAGCTGATCATTGCAAAACAATTTACTTATTTTCCTGGACTGTGTTTTAAATATCCATCAGCCGGAGTCATGGAATATCTGGGATATGTTTAATTCATTCCATTGTTGATTTCTGTTTTTATCTGCATCTTAGCCCTGAGCGGTGTCAGTGTACCTCCTGACAAAGACATTGCTTGATAATTGAATGAATGCAAATTCAGTCTGAAAGAGTTGTTGACATTTTCATGTTATCGCACCAAAAATCAGTTCATGTAGCCACTGAAATTTTATACAGCCACACTTTCAGGGAAAACTCATTTCTCTATTCTTCTTTTTCCCCTTCATTCTTCCTCTTTGTGTTAACTTAAGGCCATGTTAGGAAAAGTAACTGCAGAAACCTCACGGAAGAAAGACGTGGAGGAAGTTCAGAGCAGACACAGACTGATCCCTTTTGGCCGAAAGATCTATGAATTTTATAATGCCCCAATCGTCAAGTTCTGGTTCCACACAGTGAGTAGTTCTGTTTTATTCCCTATGCTTTTTAAAAGATTAAATATAATTATTATTTTCTTTGATTTCTGATTTTACACACAACAAAGTTCTAAGCTGTGTGAAGAAATCCAATGTTCTCCTCAGGTTAGGATTTTTTACCTTTTTTCACATGTGCTTTAGCCAGCAGAGAGCTTTGTGACTTGGCTTATATATATTTGGAAAGGGGTCTGAGGTTGAATCCACACGCATGTTGGTTCTTCGTGTGAAGCCTATTTTTCTGTTATCTTCACAAATCTGAAACGGTCCAGTGAAAGCATGATTTATGTGGTCGTGTCTTTCCCAGTGATGGAGCTGTGAAAATAAACAAATGAAACGTTTGTACTGCTTCCCGTAACATAATAACTAAACTGAATGATATAACAGAGAAACCGTCTAATCCTTTTCTGTCAACTCTGAGGAGGAACTTGACGTTAAATTACGCCTTGCAGAAAGCATGGAAACAAACACCACTACTTGGCCTACCTGAGTTCTGTGATGGAAGAAATATTAGCCTTTTTTGTGAGATTCGGAGGCAGTCAAGACCCTTGTGTGAAATTTTCTTTGACAAGACACTTTCCAATCGTCTTGGCCTACCCTTTTGCGGGGTGCAATATAACGAAGAGAAAGCACATTCAATACATGTTTTATCTGGTGAGAAGAGAAGTATGGAGTGAATTTTCTTGGAAATGTATGTGCTCAATGACACTGCCACGCTGGACCTTCCGAGGGTCTCTGCAGTGAGTTAATCAAACCTAGATCCGATGGGTTATAATGGTGTCTGTCTCTTTGCTTCAGATGGCCTATGTTGGGTATTTGATGTTATTCAACTACATTGTGCTGGTGAAGATGGACCTGTGGCCATCCCCCCAGGAGTGGATCGTTATTGGCTACATTTTCACCAATGGCATCGAGAAGATGAGAGAGGTGTGTCAGTGGGGGTAATGGACTCTCTCACACACACACACCACTGACCTGAGCTGCAAATGCCACACGGAAGGTGGTTAATTTCCATTATATGGAATTGTAATTTTAAGATGCAAAAACACTCCGGAATACTTAATAATAATTGATGCTTTATTGATCCCCGTGGGAAATTGTCTTTATGCCTCTCTGAACTCTATTTTGTAGAGTAAATTGTCTGCGAAGGGCAGCCACCCGAGGTGGCTCCCAGGGAGCTGGGGGGGTAAGGGCTTTGTACAAGGACCCACAGACATGCTGAGGCTGGGTTTGAACCAGCAACTTTCTGCTTACAGGCACACAGGCTTAGCCCACTGAGCCACACCCTACTCCCTTAATGTGCCTCTTAATGCTTTGTAATGTGATATATTTGAAATGTTTATATCAAAGAGATAGGGTTGCTGGAACATTTACGTTGTAACCTTGCCTGTCCTATATTTTGGGTATTAAAAAGTGTTATTGTTTAAATTTTTTTGGTCATCCACATCTGCCATTCTGCAAACATGTTTATACTGCCCCCCGCAGTTTGGACAGACATATTTTAAGTCATTGTACCTTCCTTAGTACTTAATCGTTTGATAGATTAAATTAATTAAATGTTCTCATGTACATTTAACATGTTTATGAAAGCAATTTCATTACATATTCTGAACATATTCATTCACTATACAGACAGCAGACATATCTACACAACATAAATATACTTGTCAATTCTCATTAAACACCCCTCCACCCCCGCACAACCCCACGCAGACACGCAGACACAGACACACACGCAGAAACACACGCAGACCCACACACACAGACACGCATGCACAGACAC
>JAABNY020000039.1:11392603-11411714 GCA_015164015.2 Brevimyrus niger
GTTAAGTTCTCCCCAAACGAGCTTGATGGGCCGAATGGCCTCCTCTCGTTTGTAAATTTCTTATGTTCTTATGTTAAGAATCATGATTTTTTTTTCTCACTTGGGAAAATTCTCTGCTACATGCGACGTCTCCACCACCCATGAAGTCCTTCCGTCCAGCTCACCCTTCTGCCTGTGTCGTCCTCCATTTCTCCCCGGCTGCCATACTACTGCCCGGCGATCTGAAGGAGAACCAGCACCGGCTTCTCATCACCACCCTGCTCCCCGGTTGTGACTCATATTTTATGATTTAGACAGCGTGCCTCTCTGATTTGACTCTCCCTGCCGGCCCCTGGAGGATGGGCTCCCCCTTTGAGTCTGGTCCCTCCCAAGGTTTCTCCTTCTAGGGAGTTTTCCCTTGCCACTGTCTGCTCTGGCTTACTTACTGGGGGCTTTGGGCAGGGATGCTGTAAAGCTCTTTAAGGCAATGTAATGTTGTGATAATGCGCTATATAAAAATAAAATTGTATTGTTGTTGTTGTTTTCACCTACCCCATCTTGCTCCGCAGGACACATATATAGGCAAGAACCAGCTTGACAGCGAATGTGCTTAGAACACATACATTGGCCAACAGATGGGCAAAATCATTCACGCAAAGCCTATCATTATAATATATGACGTTTGTTAGGGTAGGTGTACCGCATTAAAATGCATTTTCGCTTCAGGATATAAGTGTTGAATATCAAGACTTACAGGAGGGTATCCGAAATACAGTAGCAACACAGAACACTGTAGAGTATCATTTGTATACAGTAGAGACTGCGTGGCAGACGGGAAGATGAGGTATACTGCTATGCCCCAAATAGCCTTATGGTGTGGAGATTGAGGATTTTTTTGTAAACTGTGGGAAAATATGCAATGTTAGATCTTTCCCAAAAATTTTTAATCCTTAAAATTTGATCATATACACCAATGAACCATAACAGCTCTGTGCCACCAAATCAGCTCTGACCCATCGAATCGTGGACTCCACAAGACCTCTGAAGGTGTGCTGTGGTATCTGGCACCAAGTCGTTAGCAGCAGATCCTATACGTTGCGAGGTTGAGCCTCCATGGGACTTGTTTGTCCAGCACATCCCACAGATGTTTGATCAGATTGAGATCTTGGGAATTTAGAGGCCAAGTCAACACCATGAACTTTGTTCCTGTTCCCCAAACCAATCCTGAACAATTTTTCTATTATCCTACTTAAAGAGACCACTGCCAGTTGGGAATACCTTTGCCGTGAAGAGTTGTACTTGGCCTGCAACAGCATTTAGGTAGGTGGTTCATGTCAAAGTAAAATCCACATGAATGCCAGGACCCAAGGATTCCCAGCAGAACATTGCCCAGAACTTCCTCAACTGGAGTGCCTTCTCTTCTTGGCATTTCCTAGTGCCATCGTTTCCCCAGGACAGCTTGCACACAATCCCGGCCGTCCACAAGATATAACTCTATGGCCCATGCCACCTTCTTCCATTGCTGTATGGTCCAGTTCTGACGCTCACGTACCCATTGAAGTCACTTTTGATGGTGGACAGGAGTCATGAACAGGCAGTGCCTGCAGGTATACAGACCCATGTGCAGCAAGCTTAGATGCTCTGTGTGTTCTGACACCTTTCTATCATAACCACCGTTAATGTTTTTAGCAATTTGCGCTACAGTAGCTTTCCTGTGGAATTCCATCAGGTGGGCTAGCTTTTGTTTCCGACAAGCTTCAACAAGCCTTGGGCACCCATAATAACCTCATTGCCAGTTCGCCAGGTAGTCTTCATTGGACCACTCTTAGTAGGTACTGACCACTGCATACAGGAACATCCTACAACACCTCTAGTTTTGGAGATGCTCTGACCCCAGTCATCTAACCATCATAGTTTAGCCCTTATCAAAGTCACTCTGATCACTCAGATCATCAGAGCCCATTTTTCTGACTTCAAACACATAGCCTTTAAGAACTGACTGTTCATTTGCCTAAAATATAATGGCACCCTTAACAGATTCTATTGTAATGAGGTAATCAATGTTATTCATTCCATCTGACACTGGCTTTAATGTTACAGCTGATTGGTGTATGTCTCCACCTACAGTAGGAGTGTATACCAGTTGCTAACATATAGGATTTTGAATGATGGACATGAGTTTGCTGTATGACTCATGTGACCTTGAGCTTCCATTTTTGACTGGCCTGAGAATTAGTTTGCCACTCCTTCTGCTGCCCCCAGTGGATTAAATGAGAGTTTTTTTTTCTAAAATATGGTCACTGACCTCCCACAGTTTGATCACCTTTCATCCAGCATGAGAGCATGAGAGATTCTCTGCGTATACTGCTCTCCCACAGACTTCCACCAGAATGCATATGTCACTGGGCTTGCCCTCAAAGAGGACCAGATTACACTGGTGGTGTGGAGCATCTGCTATGGACTTAAGCCTTTAGTTTCATCTGAGGTTCATCTGCTTCAGCACTGCTTGAATCTCCTCAGTTTCTCTTAGCATGGTCCCTTCTTCGACATTATCACTGATTGGGGAGAGCAGCACTGCACGCCTCAGGTTTGTGCCCATGTCTTTTCCAGTTAGATGCCAGTGAAGTGGTGGTAGGTTCAAAGCCAGACACGGCTCTTTTTCAGCTGTTCATTTCGGGCCAAACAATGGAAGGCCATCGACTATGTGAACACCAGTGTAAACCTGCGCCCCTACAAGCACTGATTTGACAAGTGTCTGTCCAATGTCAAGAACCACACCCGTACAGCAACCCGAAATAGGAATATCTGTGCGAACCTTACACTTACTTGAAAAAAGATATATTTTGCTGATTTCTTAAATCACAGGGTAAACGGTGTCCTTTATTTTACTGGGTAGATTGTGAACTAGTCTGAATTCCCTAGTTAGTTATTAAAAGGTTAAATGATCTGGCTATGACATAATAGCAGGTTTGTATTTGGTTTACACCTTTTATTCCTATGGGAAAATGGGAAGGTAGAATTTTAAGAGGGAAGAGTGATATCACTCACCATCACTTGAACCAGTAGGTGGCAGTAATCACATATTAATCTATATACAGGTATGGTAAGGAGCACGCACTGATTACACTGTAATCAGTGCATGTTCCTTACCTATATACACTGTATGGGCAAAAGTATTGAGACACTTCACTTCAGGTAGAAGCATTCAGGAATAACATAAACTCTGCTATGAAGTGGCAGACACCGTAAAGTAACAGAGAAGGGTTGCCAAGTGGAGTGGCGCATAGTTCACAAAATGCGCCAATGCTCTGTTGACTCAGTGACTGCAGAGTTCCAAACTTCCTCTGGCATTAACCGCAGAAGAAAAACTGTGCCAGGAGTTTCATGGAATGGGCTTCCATGGCCGAGCAGCTGCATGCAAGCCTCACAACCCTAAGCACAGCGCCAAGCATCAGATGAAGTGGTGAAAAGCACACCACTGCTGAATTCTGGAGCACTGGAAATGTGTCCTGAGGAGTGACAAATCAGGGTTCTCTGTCTGGTAGTCTTATGGATGGGTCTGGGTTTAGTGGATGCCAGCAGAACGTTTCCTGCCTGCCTGCCTGCCTGCCTGCCTGCCCGCCCGCCTGCCTGCCTTGTAGCAACTGTAAAGTTTGATGGTGGAGGAATAATGGTATGGGGTTGTTTTTCAGGGGTTGGGCTTGGCCCCTTAGTTCCAGTGAAAGGAACTCTTAATGGTTCAGCATCCCAAGCCATTTTGAACAGTTCTATGCCTCAAACATTGTGGGAACGGTTTAGAGTAGCCCCTCTTCTGTGCCAGCATGGCTGTGCCCCAGTGCACAAAGAAGTGTTCATGAAGACATGATTGGGTGAGTTTGGTGTGGAAGAACTTGACTGGCTGCACAGAGCTCTCACCTCAACCCGATCAAACACCTTTGGGATGAACTACAATGGAGATCGCGAGCCAGGCCTTCATGTCCAATATCAGTGCCTGGCCTCACAAATGCTCTTCTGGATGAATGGACAAATGTTCCCAAAGACAGACTCCATAATCTTGTGGAAGAAGAATGGAAGCTGTTATGGCTGCAAAGGGGGAACCAACTCCATGTTGATGCCTATGGATTTAGAATGGAATATCATAAAAAATTCATGCTGGTGTAATGGCCAGGTGTCCTAATATTTTGTCCATATAATGTAGTTAAAAGACCTCATAAATGAGAGAATGTGGTGACTTACTAGTAGAGTGAATGTTGTGATTATGTCACAAAACCATAAAAAATAAAAATCAACCCCCTTGCTCTCCCTTTACTGGACAAAACATCATGTTTTTGTTTTATGTATGTATTAATGGGGAAATTGCTCCCAAATGATCAATGACTGGGACACAATGCATTTGTTTGCATAGCTGGGTATGAAGATTTGGATGTTCTAATCTATTTTAAGTTCAGTTCTAAGAGGCGCTGTCTATCTATTTCTGGGTCAGCTTCAGTGATATTTAAAGGAAGCTGGACCTACCAGCAGTTAGAACATACTGTGCACATTTTGATTCTGCCACACGGTGGCAGTATAGTAAAAATCAAAATACAATAGCCTCGTGCATTTTGTGTGATTCCCTCAATCCCTCACTTAAATGGTCAATGTTCATAGGCTGGATAAGAACATATTAAGAACGGGGATTTAGAAAATCATATTTTAATTGTGTAATATGAACAACTAAAATTTCTGTAAATTCACTGATTTTTTTCAAACTGCTTATTTCCTTCAATTGAAGTGTTGGGGTCAATATAATATATTACATAAAACATTAATACCATAAATATTACTAATGAAAACTTAAGAATGTTATCAGTCAATTAAGTTTGTTCTGAGGGCAGAAGGAAAAAATTGCTGAGAGATAACCAATCACATTGTAAAGGAGGTGGGTCCACACGTCTAGAAGAGGCAGGACCAAGACATCTGATTAGGTGGTCCCACCTCATCAAGTTGCTTGGACCCACCTCCTTTACAACCTGATTGGTTATTTCTCTGAATCACTTTTCCTTCTTCCATGAGCAGTCATGTGCTTACATATACTACAAGAGAACAATTTTCTTGTAAAATTAAAGCATGATTGTTTTTGTTTTGCAATGGCATTTGTAATCGCAAAATAATATAAAGTGAGATTAAGGATAAATTAAGAGTTGACTTCTGTTAAAAATGCAAAAGCTAGTATTCCAAATTTAAACTTAAGGAATGGGTTTTCATAGAAGTAGGAAAACACTGTGTTATATGGTAAAGCTTAGTGAATCAATGTTTATCTTTTCAGTGAAATTCATCCATTTCTCATGTGCTGTTCTTATTAATAATTCTTATGGCAGAATTAATGGAGTTTTTATTTCATATACTGAGCTCCATTAAAAGATAAATGAAAATCTAAATCTTTACACAATAAATTAAAGCAAATATTTATTTTATTTTGATTATTATAACAATATCCTACAAACTGCAGCACACATATGTTAAACCTGAAATGAAAGATGTATCGAAAGTATGAGCAAGAATAATTTTACTACTGCTAAAACACAGCAAGAGGCATAGATCTAAAGTAACGTTTTACAAATGATGTATTAAGCATTAAAACCTTACCGGTACATTATATATATATTGTAACTGTCTGGAAGGCTTCTGCAAAAATGTAGAAGAGTCCACATATCCCAGGAGTTGATGGCGAGCAGCCATCCAATCAAATTCTTTGCCAAACTATTAAGCATATTTGATAGGCTCAAGCAGGCTCATAGGTCCCCATAACAATATTTATATCCCATTCTTTGCTTATTTCCATTAAATGTTGATAATAGAACCAGTAGCACAATCTTTCATTTGCTGTTTTGTCGGCTTTTGTAAACACACCCTGCAATGTTGTGCAACTGTTCACAAGAGGAGTCAAACGTTTTCGTTCTTTACTCCACTGAATGAATGCAATACAAAAAAAATTGCACCACTACAGTGCCTTACTTTATAAACATCACACAATAAATACTCCTTTACTTCAGAAAATGCCTGTGGACCCACTGTTTGACATCCTGCCTGAGGCGCGCTGTAAGAAGAATATAATGAAGTGTGAATTTATGCCCGTGCGAGTTCTGTAAGGTAACGTAATTGCTGCTTTACTCTGCTTGAAGGTATTCAGGAGCCTTCAATCTCTGCCGTCCCTCCTTGGCGCGTTCAGCTGAACAGCACTCTCAGTACTCCGTCGCAATGAAGTTCTCAGAGAAGCCGGAAAATGAAATGCTCTCCCCAGGATCTGTGCATAGAAAAAGAAAAGCTTTCATATGTGAAATGTTTATTCTTAAATTATGGAAGCGTAAGGTGCCCCCTCCCTCCATTTCTGAAGGCCTGAATGTCTGAATGTCACCTCTGTGTTTCTGCATGTTCCTCCCATGCTGCCTGGCTCTCCTCTCTGTATTAGTTTCCTCTAAAGATGCTGGCTGACGGGCATCTATAAATTGCCCATAGTGTGTGTGTGTGTGTGTGTGTGTGTGTGTGTGTGTGTGTGTGTGTGTGTGTGTGTGTGTGTGTGTGTGTGTGTGTGAATTACAATTATATTACATTGTGGGGATCAAATGTCCCCCAATAATGTGATAAAAACCTGTTATTTTGATGTGGTGACAAAGATTTGTGAATACAATCAAAAAACTAAAAATGCCAAAAGTCTAATTTTTTTGTTTAGTTACTTATGGTTAAGGTTAGGGCTGGGTAGGGGTTAAGGTCATGATGTTAGGGTTAGAGTTTTCCCCATAGATATGAATGAAGAGTCCCCGCAAAGATATTTTACAGAACTGTGGGGGGCACCAAAATGTGTATTACAAGCAGTTTGAAGATGCATGGATGGACATTATGTAAAACTAAATACACATTCATTTCACACCCTCAGCTCTCTCCTAAATAATCTATTGTTAACTTTTTTTGAGCAAAATCCCAGTCTAGTATATGAAACCGTATGTCATTAGTACATGATGATTTACTTTTATTTAGACTTTTACATTAATCATACTAATCACATTTCACTGAAAAATTTCCTGACATTTACATTCTTTTGACTTCAAGTTAAACTAACATATCACATATACTGAACCAACCTGCAGGGTAAAACTTACCTGCAGCCTCACAAGGCCCTTTCTTAAACAGGATGTCATCAATTGCAATGTCGCTTCTTATCGATGGTCCTCTGATGGCTTCAAATACAATCTGCAAGAAGAAGGCACATCCTAGACCTGGCCTTTATGTTTTAATAATTCATGAATCTTGTCGGAGTATGCAAAGAAAGTATAAATGATGGTGCATCCCTCACTTTGTGTCTGCTGCTATACTCGTAGTCCACCGAGGCCTTCATCCAAGATATGCTGTGCTCTCCTCTCCGTCTCCATAGCAACTTGACATGACCCGTGTCCTCACTCTGCAAGAGGACGTCGAGCTGGCCCGTGCCAGAGCCATACATGTGATAGTAGAAGGTCAAACACTGGGGGCCCGCCGATCCCCGCAGCTCAGCTGTAAGCAGCCGTGCCGAATGGCCTGGCAGCATGTGTGAAGCCTCTATATACATGAAGTGACCTTCGAAAGACACAGAGGTCAACGACACATGATAAATAAGAGCCTCAAAATTTATAGAAGGATCGATAAAATTATCTAATCTACTCTAAACAAACTACGCCGACTCATCTCTTTATAAACCAAAAATGTAGAATGTGGCCTACTGTGCTTTTGATTTTTTCTTTCTTCCTACAGTATGAACATTCCGACATTGATAGAAAATGTTGTTTTTCAACTCTCTGAACCCTTAACAACCATGAACTAACAAGAGTAACTGTGCTAACAGCCAATAACAACATCCGAATGATGGCAACTGCTACAAGTATTCATGAAGCAAATGTTAAGGTCATCGGCCAGACCCAGACCGGCTTAGCCCATATATGAAGGCTGCTGGGGAAAAAAATTAAAAAAATTAATGAAAGGGTTAGGTTTTTTTAAATGATGAAGCAAAAACAAATAAAACCCCAGGACATCTGTCTTTTACTGAGGAGGATAAGAATAAGGGTGTTTGTTTTTGCTGGTCACCTGCTAAGCGGTCTAAAATCAAGTCCATTATTTATCTTTTCTTCATTATTGTTTAAAAACAAGTGTGGACCACATTGGCCAATAATTAGGTGGAGAACTTCAACACTTCAAGGCAGATGCCATTTTACCCTCCAAAGAGTAATTAAATGGAATTGCTCAGTGTTCAGCTAAATAAAAGTGTTGGTTAAACTTTTCCCTTCAGTTCCGGGTGGGGGGCTGTGAAGTAGTTCTTTACTCACCAGTCCCTGTGGTGTGGTCGCCCTTCGGCCCAGTGAACAAGGTGGGTGTGTGCCCTTGCATTCTCACCCAGTCTGTCACGTCATTGTACTTGTCCTGAGTATATCCACAGTCATCCACTTCAAAGCTGCACTGTCCAGGAAGAGACTGTTCCAGCCCTGTAAATGAACACTTATGATCAGTGCCAAGGCATTCGATATGTGTTTTCAATAACTGTTAGTGTTCAGATTCCATTTTTTTCGCAGGGTAGAATGGGCAAGAGTTCAAACTGACTTCATCTGACTCTCAGTTGGTCTGCACCTGTGTGTAACTTGGCAAAATTATGTCAGGTTTTCTTAATGGCGACATAAACGCACATTCTTCCACCTGGTTCAGTTTGCGATTTTTTGAAAAAGGTCATAACAAAGAAAATCAAAACGAGGAGTTTTAAACAGATTTTGTTTTTCCAGTTAAGCTGCTAAAGCTGTGTAGCTCATTCGTAGATATATAACTAAAGATGCTGTGGGAGTTACGTAATGCTGTCTGTCACGTTCCAAACATGTGGCATATTTATTTATGGAAGTTCAGCTGTTTTTTTAACTGAAAATTCGCCACAAATAGAGAAGATGGTAATACGTTACTTAAAGCACTTATGTATAATGCATCATAGATACTTTCATAATGCATTATAACAGTCAGTATAAGTCATTATATATATATTCAATAAGAAGGTATTTACACTGCATTATAGTTGAGAGCTTCATAGGACATTCAAAATGCATAAAAAAACATGGATATAATGTGTTATGCCTTTCTATAAATAGTTATAGCTGTGTTTATAATACCGTATGAATGCATTATAATGCATTATGAAGGTATCTATAATTTGTTGTACATGAGTGCTTAAACTACACTAGTCAAGTGTTACCAAAAAGATTAATACAAATGTAATTTGGAATAAGAACCATGGTGTGTAAAATGGACAATATGGAAATTAGTGTTAGTTACAATTTTCTAGTCCTCCTCGAACTCGGAATCCTACCAGCTATGACACGGCAGTCTCCTAGGTCCACAGTGATGTCATCAAGGGCTACAATTCCACAGTCCCAGAAATTCTTACATATACTGACAAACACCACCTACAGAGTAGAGCAGTGTATTCATCTATTCATACAGTTAAATTATTCTCACACACAGATCACCTGACTGTCATAGTTTATGACTGATTTATGAATTCTTTCACATAAAATCAAATGCATCTACTAAATGTTTATCTTGCTCAGGGTTCTGGGGGATAACAACATACACATATAAAAAAAATCCCGAGATAAAACATCTGTCCGCCAAAAACTTAACAAAATATTTTAGTCGTTTCAAAGCTTCATGAAGATATAGGACTGTCTGTCAACGAAATGTAATGTTTATGCTCAGAATAGATTTGAATCGTTTGAAAATGGAGTGTGGAAGAGTTATAAAGAAATATTTTTTCAGGTAGAATATGGGAGTGTTGAAATGAAAGTGCGGAAAATAAGAGAGAAACAGCCAACAATCACATTTGGAAAAAAATATTGCAGTGTAATGGGAAATAATTCTCTCCTATTACAGCCATTTCTCTAGCTTTTCTTAGTTCTGAGAAATGGGACCTTAGCAACACATTGTTAACAATGAGTGAATTCTGCACTGCAGAGCACTGGGTAATTATGCACACACCTCTACATATTGCACATTCACAGTGTTCAGAAAAGAAACACAAAGAGCAGCTTATCATCATGAGTGCATGCAGATTTGTTACAGAACATATCTTGATTAGCCACAGTTACTGCAGTATTGTTTGTGACCCCTTTAATTTGACTGTCCAGAACTTTAAACCTTGCCCTTGTTAAATTTATAAGCTTACTGTGAATATTTATACACTCAATAGCCAATTTATTAGGTACACACATCTACCTTTAATAATTTCTGGTGTAAAAAAATGGATACTACTTTGGCATACCTAATAATGTGGCCACTGATAGGATGTGTGTGAGTGTGTGCAGTGTGTGTGTGTATGTATAATTCTACCAACCCCAAACTAAGCTCCCAACAACATGGTAGTCTCCTTTCCTCAGATGGATATTATTTTCACTATTTGGACCTTTTTAAGCTGCTTTATTCCACTTTGTGAAATAATATCCAACCATCCATCCATTTTCTGAAACCATTTGACCTATCCAGGGTCGGTAGAGGTCTGGAGCCGATCCCAGAGGCTACAGGTGCAAGGCAGGGAACTACCCAGGATGGGGTGCCAACCCATTGCAGTGCAAAATAATATCTGCAAAACTATACCCTAGACATCTTAGGGGATCACAAAAACAAAAATGTTCTATTGAATGCGTACCTTGGTGGGCATAGGCTTGTGGATGGTGATGTCCATCATCATCCAGATACCCCGAGAACCTTCAGACACAGTCCAAACTTTCTCCTGGGCTACATTGTTCTCGTCGTATATGTAGACCGAGAGGGCATTTTCCATTTTCATAAAGCCATGTATAGCGTAGTAGAACCTTAGGCAGTACTTCAGGTTTCCTGGCAGGACGGGCCCGTGGAGGCGGCCCACATAACCAGGCTTGGAGGTAAAGCGCGTGTTGGCCAGCAGGAAGGAACCTGTGCATGGACAGGGCTTTAGAAAGTTTGTTATATTTGTGTGGGTCTTAGTTTTCCATGATTACTTTATATATCCTAATGTTTTGTTTGTCATTTTATTTGCTTATATATGTTGCTCTGCTTCTGTGCATTGGCCGGTACGTCGTCACAATATAAATGTAAGTAAGAGGTTTTAGTCTATGTTTTGGAGGTTCTGTAGAACTATAAAATCATCAACGCTGGAAAAGTATGTCAACACTAAGCGGTAAGATGACAAAATAGCTTGAAGAGAATAATAGGATTTAGTGGCAATGAATAGTGGCATTGTTCTTTATTACTAATGGTTAGGGATATTTTGGCATTTGATATGCACATCACACAATGTAAAAGCCCAAAATACCCAACCACTATGAACTGAATTTGTGTTGTAGATTATGAGAACTCAGCCCCCCCCCCCTTGCCTGTTTGCTTGGCCTACATGGTAAAGCACAGTAGCATTAGAAAAACAACCTACTATTTCTGGGTATGTGAGCTCACTCACCTGAACCTGTAGTATGATCCCCAATCCTGTAGGCATTGGGTTTCACTGATACTCTGTTCCAGACTGATCCCTGAGCAGGTTCTTGGTAGTACTGACAGAGCCCTTCTTCAAAGTCACAGCTTGCAATGGAAGGATCAAAGGCTGGCTCTGTAACGAACAACAGCACAGCTCTGGTGTTAAAACTGACATCTGTTTATGCTTAAATGACTTTGCTTGCTAGCAGCATGATTAATGGCCACTTAACTGTGATGTCAACCCCATTCTATTCAATAATAATATTATAAATAGAGAAAGCTAGAAACTCCCAAATTCCAGATACCCAAGTTTCCCCAGTTAAAGATTGCCTTGATGCTCTAAATGATCATCAAACTGAAAAAAATCCTCCGTATGGGCATGACAATGAAACTGAAATACCTTGTTTTAGACCCCAATCATTTATTAGTATGGTGTATGGCCTCCTTTTGCTCCCAGTACAACATCAGATCACCTTGGGAATGACAGATACAAGTTCTGCACAAGGCCTAGAGGGATTTTGAGCCATTTCTCTTACATAAAAGTGGCCAGGTCATGTGATGCTGCCTCAAAACACCCCAAAGTGGCTCAGTAATATTCAGATCTGGTGACTATACAGGCAATGGAAGTTGTTCAACTTCACTTTCATGTTCATCAAACCACTGTCACCAGTCTTGCTATGTGAACTGGTGCATTATCATCCTGATACACGGCACCACCTTCAGGGTACAACGTTTGAAACACTGGGTGAACATGGTCCTCCAGAATGGTTTCATAGTCCTTGGCAGTGATGTGCCCATCTAGAACAAGTAGTAGGTCTAGGAAATGCTGTGATATTGCAGCCCAAACCATCACTGATCCATCCCCTTGCTGCACATTGGGTATGCAGCAGTCTGAGGAGTGCGCCTGTTTGGGCTTCCTCCACACCGTAAATCTCCCAAGAGTGGGAAAGCAGCGAAGGCGGACTCATCAAAGAACTGTACATGTTTCACATTATCCACAGCCCAAGATTGCACTCCTGGCACCATTGAAAATGACCAGGTGGATAAAGTTTGTGTGTTTACGTTACCATTAAGAAAACCAAACAAATTTTCAGAGTTACACACATTACCAGCCAAAATTTTTGCGCAAACTTTTGCATACATTTTTTAGATTTGCATGTTATTCACTTAACATTTAATAAAAATACACTCATTTTTTTTGCTAACAAATACAAATAAATGTACAGCTGATTCACCATTTTAGCACCTTTATTAGCAATAAAATGTCCCATCATTGATTCATCAAAGTGACCCTCCTCTAGCAGTTATAACACCAGAGCAAATTCAAGGCATTCTTTCTACAAGGGACATTAAATACTGCTCTGTTTCATGGGATGAAACAGTTAACTAGTGCATTTAAAATTAAAAGAATTTGTGCTCAGAACACAATTAATAAGATGTCAGACATGCACTGTTACATAATCTTTCCATGTTATGAAAGAATTTTTTTTCATTTATATCTTTATATATTTGTATATATTTTTATTTATTTATATTATGTATTATATATATATTATATTTTTTCATTTATAGTTGTTCGCTCATCTTTCCATCACATAACAACAGTAAAAAATCAGCAGTCTATGAAACAAACGGAAAAGTGGTAAAAACCTGTGTTGTGTAAAAACTTTTGACTGGTAGTGCAAGTGCAAAACAACTAGTGGCCATGAATATTGGCCCTTCAGAGCTCCCATCCAACAATTTTGGTGGAAACAGGAGAGTTCTTTAATTTTGAAGTGATTTGGCCAGCTGTGGTTTCATGTTTTTTGGATACAAACTGGGTTAGTACCCAGACAGTCCTGGCAGACAGCTTCCTCTTGCGTCCAGTAACTCTCGTTAGACATGGTCTGTCCTTCAAGGTGGTATGTCAACATTACCCTGGATACCGGGGCTCTCGATATACAACAATGACTTGCTGTCTTGGTCACACGCGCCAGTGAGACACACACCAACAACTTGTCTTCTTTTGAACTCTGACATGTTTCTCATTATGTTGAGTAGATTGCAATATTTTATGTACAGCTGTGCAATTGTTCTGCTAATTCAGCCATCACACTTTGCTCTTGCTGTTGGAATGTGCAATTAGTGAAGATTGCTATCAGGCCGCACACATATAGGCGTGAAACCTGAAATGTTACATTGGCCGGTGTTTCAGTTTCATAGTCCAGCCCCTATGTATATGCTGTTTTTCTTCCTGGTACCATACATAAAATACACTGTCTGCTAGGCCTCACCTGTCTCTGTGTGGCAGAACTCTGGAGAAAATGAAATGTCATCCAGGGCCACATGCCCTCCGCGGGGACTGTTGAAGGCCACCTCGAAAATCACCTGAGACACATTAATACAGGGTAGAGAACCATTTGAATTTCATTGAAGCAGTAGGGATCTTGTGAGAAAAGTTGACTGTCTGCCATGAAAGTAGTGAATAATAGATGTCATGAACCATGTGTGGATAGCATATAGTAAAATTACTATAGCTGAGTAGGGTAAATTCGAACTGAACAAACGTTCAAAACAGAAATGTGATATTTGTGAAAGTAATTCATCAGCATGAGAGACAGCCAATTAACAAACATGGACAATGTAAGGTTTGTGTTTCTGGAAGCATTTCAGGCCTCCTATGCAGGCCACAGAGTTTATTCACATTTGTTTTGTTGTCAGCAGCTGCAGTAACTGGAACAAGCTATTTGTGCCTGAGTGTTTGTGTGTCTTTAAAACGCGTGTTTACGTTGACGGCCTTAGATGGAAAACAAACACAGTCCCCTCTCTATGTGAGATGGATGTGGAATGTGCTAGATCAGGGGTTCCCAAACTTTTCAGCTCACGACCCCCAAAATAACAGTGCCAGTGACTCGTAACCCCCACTATCCTCGGAAGTGGTAAAAAATATACAAATGTTGCGCACAACGGTGCACACTTCACTAATATAAAATGTTAAAATGTTGATAAAATTTTATTTGTAATAGTTTAAAAAAAATATTTGATTTCTTGGAAATCATCTCGCGACCCCGCCCTCAATGTCTCATGACCCCCCAGAGGGTCGCGACCCCTACTTTGGGAACCACTGTGCTAGATGGTGTGGGAGATCCATATATTTTGGTGCATTTCTGTAAATGGAAGATTATTTTTTATACTCCCTCCAGAGTGGCAAAATTACTACTCCATGATACATCACATATCCAAGGATTTTTAAAACCCTTTAATGGTTCTTTGACGATGAATGAAAATACAAAGCTTTATGTTTTTCTAATAATTTGAAAATAAATATTTTTGGAGGAACAATTAAAAGTAGCTTATACATTTTCTGCCAATCTATAAATTATTGTTTTTTTTTTCAATTGCACATTTTATAACCCACCTGAGAGTTAAAGGAGTAGCTAAGGTGAAATATTTAATTGCACTATTGCAACACCACTATTATGTTTAGTAAAACGAAAAAGGGCACTAAATAAATACCGTCTCCGAAATTAGAGTCACGAAGGATAGCAGCATGTAATCAGACGTAAATGTTCTCAAGAACTAGGGCCTGCTTTACATTTACACAGCCTGTGGTGACAAATGACCTGTTTTTCATAATGTCTGCATCGATAAGTCCCTAGTCCTAAGCTGTCATTGAATGTGCCATGTCAGCACAGATCTGCCCGTTTAACATATGCACCTTCTGGTGTGCTTAAGTCTGACTCACTTATCACTTAAAGCTTCAAGATTAATGTTTCACTGTTCCTGTGAAAATGTTCTACTCAGCAGTTCCGTGACTGCTCCTAGTTTGTCCCAGATTTTACTCTTCTCTCATTTGGGGATTCAAGGGGTCTAAATCGTTAGATATGCAGAATATAAAACAGATGACATTTAAAAATGAATTACCCCTTAAACTGTTTCCTCCTAATTAAAGAACATCAACATAAGACAAGATCTTATATGGCCTTTTCAGTGCAGAATTTCACTCAGAATGAGTATACCAAGTCATGACATGTTTCAACTTAAAGAAGATAGTGACAGCATTTTGGTGGAACACAAGCATAGAAATTGTTTTAGACAAATCCAACAGTTTGCTCACAATGTAACACATGAACTGTTTCTCAGGTTCTCCTTATGAGTTTATTATGGTAGCATCATATTGTCATATATGTCACATATCACTTATCAATATGGAAGTAAATTTTCAAACTAACCTCTAGCGGATGAGGTGCCTTGATGTCAACTTGCACTAATCTCCATGCCGTAGCAGAATAAATCTCAGGCCTCCAAATTTCCTCATAGTGCCCAAACTGATCCTTGGTGAAGACTGAGAATATGTTCCCTCTTGCCTGGCTACGCTGATAGTAAAAAGACAAACATCCTTCCATAGGTGTGGTTGTCATTGGTGATGTAAATTTGGCGACTTCCTGTAAGTTTTTAACGTAAACCGAATCTGCATACATGTAGTGACCTGGTTGGACGAAAAAGAAAGCAAAGTCAAACCACAGAAACTGTGTTTCTCAAAGATAGAGAGGACAAGGTCAGGTAAAAAGTGAGAGTGATGGGGAACAGCAAGGGGTGGGTAAGCAATGGAGAGCAGGATGGGAGTGATGAAGAGCTGTACTTGTGTACCTGTGTCATTATTCATAGTGTGGTCATCAAGCAGGTCGGACTGGGGGCCCTGAACGGTGCTGCCCCCCAGATACCAGTTTACGTTGGGGTTCCAGTGGTTATTATAACCACACAGATGGTGTTCCTCAAAGTTGCACTCTGCCAGAGTTATTGCATGAAAACACATTCATAGATACATGCACAATCAAATAGTACCACTTGAAAAAGAAAAACGTACAAACAAAGAAAATCAAATATTAGGACATTATTGAAGTATTGTTTTCAGCTATGTGTTTATTTGCAGGGGATGCTGTATTGGATTTTACTGACCTATGCAGTACCCAGGTACGACATGTATTTCGAAGATAGCGACACTGCTTCCTGCTTCTTTACCAGGTCTGCCTTCGATCAAAATCTGAAATACAAAACAAAATGGCAAACTGAAAAATAACAGAAGCATGTCTTCAGGACAAGAACTGTCCAAGAACTACAGACTATGTTGTTCTAAAAGCCTGAGTGGAGGACATATGTGATGAGCCCTGAGTATGCTATTGCAAAAAATCTACTGCATCAGGCCTTCTATTCATTAGTTCTGTAGGGGCAGAACATCCCGTTAAAGGTTCCATGTGTGACTCATCAACAAAATATGTGGTGAAGCCGTGTCTGTTTCATGTGCTGCTCTTTCTTCTGGACCGCAGATTAAATCCAAATACTTACGTAAGACATAAATTTTCAGCAACAAAAATAATTTTCTTTAATTTTCTTATTGTTCATCATAATTTAATTTCCTCTGCTGTTACTCATTACTTTATTCATTTATTTTCATTTATTATTTTTAATTCAATTATTTTATATATATATATATACTTTATTACATACATATGTGTATTAGACAAAGTAACTAAATATTGTTTGACACCTTGTTTAAATATTGTTTCAATGGACAGATCCAGTTCAGTTTACGTAATTATAACTTAAAGAACTTTTACCTGATGTAGGTCTATGGACTGCATATAACAAATGCAATGCAACTACTCAAACAAATCTCTTTAAAGTCCGACTCTTTTCTACTTTTTATTCTCAGCTGAAATGTTGAAAAGCTGATTAACTCAAGATTTAAATATCCAAGATGTAAATATTTTTTTAAATATCATTTTAAATATTATGATTTTATAACTCTCTACTGCCATGGCGGAAAGTATAGACACAACTGCAGAAAACAGCAGGTAGTGAGTGCGTACTGATAATTAGTCCTTTAGTGGCTGGGAAGGAAGCACTTTGTACTGTAGTTTCTGGGTTGAATACCTTGTAGGGACTGGATGCATTCCGGAGGTCAATGCTAGCAATCAGCCAGCTGTCTGAAGGTTTATCGGTGGTCCACAAAAGATAGTCAAAGCTCTCGCCTTCAGGACGTAGGAGTAGCTGTACAGAGCCTGAGCCAGTAATCTGGTATACTAGTCGCAAGCAGCTCCAGTATAGCAGATCGAGCGCTGGGCTCACCAGTACTGCCTTTTCCTTTCCATCCATGTTGGCTGAGTCGACTGTGATAAAACGCCCTGTGAAGGGGAGATGGGACAGAGCCCAGTCATTACTTAGCTCAAGAATAAATAGAATTGGGACCTATCGCTGTTTCCTGCGACCCTTCATATTTTAATTGGGTTTTCCAAAAATTTCAGGAAATTGGCTCAGTATTGTACAATTTGAGTGTAACAAGGTTCAAGCCTTACCTATGTGGAAAACCATGATGGCAAAGTATGGACATGGAGCAGAAGGAATGGGAGACTATCGGGCTATGGAGGCTGTGTGAGATATATGTCACATAAAGACAAACAAATGGTTTTTAACAAAGAAGAGTCTGGATTTGTTTTTTTTTAAATCCCTATTATGGAGAAATGAACATGAGCAGGATGACCTAATCACAAGTATCTATTCCATCCATAAAAAACATGTGATAAAACATGCTAGAGTGGGTTTAAAGAGTGTAAAAACAGAAAAAAACACATGCCTACGTTAGCAGAAGACTACAAAGCAACATTGCACCAAATAGGTGAAGCATCCAGTACTAAGTGTGACAATTAACGAATGGGATCAGGGGTAGGTTAATCCTAAGCCTATCCTAAGCCAGGGGAGGGTAATCTTATCCAGAATGTCAATTGGGCCCTGAATAGATGGATGCAGCTTATTTGATAGGGCAGTGACCCAAGCAAATGACAGCTGAAATTCTGGCATTCACTAAGGCAGAGGGTCAGGCCAGGCTTTCAGTGCAAGGACAGCAGTCAGTGGAAAAAGTATAACAAATTCTTTTTCTTTCTGTTACTGCAGTCATGGGGTTTTTACATGGAAAAAGTCC
Organism: Brevimyrus niger; assembly: GCA_015164015.2. Classification (NCBI taxonomy): domain Eukaryota; kingdom Metazoa; phylum Chordata; class Actinopteri; order Osteoglossiformes; family Mormyridae; genus Brevimyrus; species Brevimyrus niger. The sequence goes on from JAABNY020000039.1 coordinate 11,411,028, forward strand.
ATTAACAGATTGTGTTGTTTAAGAAGTCTAACAGCTTCATGTTACACAAATGTGGGATCATCAATAAGAACAGACATTTCATTTATTAAAAATGCCACATTCCCAATGAGGAACAATTTCTAAAAGCTCTGCAAAGGCATGAGTATGTTATTACACTTAACTTTTGTGACCTTCCCAGTACCTCCAGATGTCCAGAGTTTGGAGATGAAATCCAGATGTAATGTAAACTCCCCTTTCTACTCTGCTTTTTTATCTTCTTCTTCAAACAGAAACAAATCTTGTCACCCACTGCTTATGCACCTCAGTTAATCTCCCAATATGCATCTGGAAACGTTTAATTAAATCCTCGCAATGCTTAATCGCGAGACCAGAAATAGCTTGTGTCAAAAATGGCTTAATTAATCATGTACAAATATCTATAAACCTGACAGCAGAAATGGCATGCTTTTTGGATGTCTGCTTTTGTAAATAATCTGCGCGTTTAAGCATTTTAGATTAGCTTCAGGGTGTTCTCAGTTGGAATCCAGTTTAGAAATTGTCATGATTATATTTTACCATAATTATTCTCATATTTTACCACTTTCTCAAAAAAACAGAAGAGTTTTTCTCAGCAAGCCCATAATAGTTACATATTATGGACAACATTTTTTTTCTTGGTTTAGTTTCTTACATTATTTGCAATATATA
>JAABNY020000039.1:11423732-11436512 GCA_015164015.2 Brevimyrus niger
CCCATCTGGGGTGCGCGCCCTGCGATAGGCAGACGTCCCATCTGGGGTGCGCGCCCTGCGATAGGCAGACGTCCCATTTGGGGTGCGCGCCCTGTGATAGGCAGACGTCCCATCTGGGGTGCGCGCCCTGTGATATCTAACATAAGCTTTAGGTCTCCCCCCCACTCCAGTGACTCTAACTAGGTTGGATAATTGGATGAAGTTTGCAATGAGGTACTGCTATGTTTTACCATTAAATTTCCCAAGAAATTCCCTGAGATATCAATTATTAATCACAGTTCAAGTCATTACTGCCATACTTCCTTTCATCTCACAACCAAATTTAAATAATTATTTTGATTTTAATTTTTTTTCCCACTTTCTCCACTTTCAGAGTCCACTTTCTCTGCACGGTCTATGAGTCATTGCACTCCCTCAAGCAATCTGTCGGAAAAAAGAAAAATAGAAAGGAATTCCGTGGTTTCCACAGTGCCTGTGCTCTTTATGAAGACCCGGAAACCACAGAGTGGCACTGCCACTGGCCAGGAAGTCACAACCTCCAGCTGGCCAATGTGTCTTTCATTATTTGTAGTTTGGTGGCTTCTGTTTCGCCTTTGTTTAGTTCATTTTATTTATTTAGGTTTTCATGCATCTTCCAAAGTCTTTCTGTTATGGTGTGTGACAAATCTGTGTATTTTGTACCATAAGTCAGCTTCTGTTCTGAAAACTGGAAGGTAAGGCAGCTAATAAATGAATTAACTGGCCCTAGTTTCAGCTGTTCTATTTTAACTGATTGACATGTTTGATTGTTTGATGCATGAATTATAGTCTTTTAATGATAATCCATCTATTGACCCATCTACTAATCACTTTGGCCAAGGGTGGGGGTGCTACTGCAAATGCTAATGACAGAGCAGTATAACTGTAGTCATACTTACCTAGCTGATTCCTTTGTCCAAGGTGATATATATTTCTGGGGGGAGCAGGACCAAGCAGTCCCTGCAGTTTGGGGGGGGGTGGTGGTGGCGTTAAGGGCCTCGTTTTGGGGACCCATGGTCAGAATGATTTGCTGACCCTGGAATTCGAACCACCCCCCAGGTCAGATACCAGAATAAATGTAATTTGTAATGCACTTTATATTTTAGTTATGCTACTTGTTGTTTGAGTTTCTAGACAATATAAATATTCTTTGCTTGTACATACAGTACTGTAATTGCATTGCAGTTTAGATTTAGTGGTTTGAAAGCTTGGTTTTCAATTAATGTTATATGCTATATTGATATACATTACAAATACTGAGATGTTTCAGAATACTGGGACACAATGGGTTTATGGTCCTTCTTTTGGGTTTTCAAGCTAAAACTTATTGAGAATACAAAATGTTTTATAAGAAACCTTGTTATGTTACATTTTTCTCACATCCGTGTACTTCAAACATTTAGAGTAAGTGTAAACAAGTACCCATTTTCCTAAGTTGTTTAAAGGACACTGGCAAGTATTCAATAAATATACACACATATGTATGTACTGTGTTTGACTAAAACAACTTTACCTTCATCCATTTATTCATTCATACACATCTTTAAAATAAAAACACAATAAATTAGAGACACATTACAGGTATAAATCAGCCTAGTTGATAAATATATCACCTGAAACCTGCCAACTCAGAACACCACTAGTCAGGTTCAAATTATTCCTTTTCTAATTTTACATTCCGTAAAGCATTTAACTCTCCCTAGACTTTAATTCTTCAGGTTACTCTGGGAGATGTGATTGTCTGTCCCAAAAAAAAACACAGCAAAACTTCATTGTTGCTCATTTGTATTGGTGACCTTGAATGTAAGCTTGTGGGAGTTTTGCTTACACAAAAATGTTCTGAAGAGGGAATGAAAAATGATTGGTTCAGACAGATAACCAATCAGATTTTAGATGAGGAGGGTCCAAACAACTAGAGGAGGCAAGACCAAGACATCAGATTGGTTGCTCTGAAATCTGACCAAAATCTAATTAGTAATCTGTCAGAACCAATAATTACTGCCCTCAGAACATTTTTGTGTAAGTAAAACTCCCATGAGCTGAACATAATCTCAAAATGTGGAATTTTCTGATTTTACACAAATAACATGAGGAAAGTTATGGTTAGTAAACTCTAAAACAGTTCTTTGGAAAGTTTCAGGAATCTGTCCATTGTTAGGTACATAGCAGTTTCTGTTAATTATTATACCATAATAATACATTATTTTGTATATAAAAATCCTTTCAATGGAAATAGGAAAATTATATCACTATGTAAGGCACTCAAAACAGCCTTAGTAACAAAATATGCAAGAGGATAACTTCTTTAAAAGTAGGGGGTTTATTTTTTTTTATAATAAAGCCCCAATTTAAAATTCATTTATTTGTGTGGCCAAGCCCAGGAGTTGTTAGAAGAGGTTCTGTATCAAAACATTTTTGCCAAAGTACATCATTTACATAATTTTATGACTCAGTGCTGTATCTGGATTTAAATACACTACATAGGGTTTGATCTCTGCCTTAATAAACTGTGAAGTATCTTGGCAAGCAATAGGTAAATACACAGAGAATCAAGAGTGATATTTGATTTTCATAGCAGTAAAATGAAATATTTTCTACAGAAAGAAAATAATGAATTCAACAAGATGGCATCTGAGGCAAACTAAAAATAGAAATGGGAAAATGGCATCACAAGCGCAAAGTTTTGGTTAGAGACCAAGCTTCGCCAGTAAATAGATGCTTTGAGAAGGAAATTAAAGTCTGCAGTATTTTCTAGTATAGGCTGCCTTCAGCTCCAGTGAGGTAGACTTTACTACATGTTAGAACAATGTTAGTTTTGTCACTGGAATAATGTTTTTTGACAGAAATAACTGACAGGGTCTGCACCCATCTGTTCAAGTCTTCTCCCTGTTTGGCCAGCAGGTGTCGCTGGCCATCCTGTCCTCCCTGTTGTCAGTCTTTAGTGTTTCCTTGGGATGTCCACATAACTCAATGAGCTGAGCATATGACTACCTATAATCCATTCGGTCATGTGTTCAAATCTTTCTTCCTTCTGTTTTTGTATTTTTGTAGATTTTGTTCCGCAGTGTTTCATTTGTATGAGTTTTCTAGTTTCAGTGCTTTGTGATTTGTATTCGGTTTTTGTTTTTAGCTTTGTGCCCGTGGTGTCTTACCTGTCTGTTATTCCCCTAGATTCTGTTTCCTAGTTTGAGTTTCATGATTTTAGTTTTATTAGTTTCACCTGCCCTGTTCATTGTTTTCACCTGACCTGCATTACCCTTGTTAGCTTTTTGTATTAAAGTTCCTGATCCTGGTCTGTTCCTTCTGGAGTCATTGCAATTGCCTGTTTGCTGTTCTGTTTGTTTTGGTCCCAGTGTTTTCAGTTCTGTTAGTTAACTCCTGTTGTATTCCTATGAGCTGCCAGTGGTTTGTCCACCAACTTGTGTCCCTGCACCATGCGCCCACCCGAGCCGGAACTTCCTGAGTCCATGACAATAACTGTTTTTCGTTAGGAGCTTGGGGTCACCATTCCTGTCAAATCCAGTGAAACCTGCCAAGTATGGAGAGACTGAGAAGAATGCTATCACTTCTAAATTAGTTGATGCTAATTTGTAGTTTTTAACTCTGAGTGAAGGGGAAACAATGTTTTTGATGGATGACATAAATTACTTTAGTGTCTCCTTCATAATTGTAATGGAAAATAGGAACAGAAATCTGTTGCAGGACTAATATTGCAGCATCTGTTGAACTGCAGGTGCTGGTTCATATGCGGTAGGAAACAGGAACTGAATTCTTGGATAAAGCTCAAAGTCTAGCTTTTTTCAGCTTCACATATGGTCATCAGCTGAAATTATGATTTTCCTGAGGGCTACTGTGTTCTCTGCCATGTTGAGAAGTTTCAAAGGTTACTGATGGTTGCTGTATTTATCATTTGTTGATCTGAGCTAGAATCCACCTTTATACCTGGACAGTTTTCTTTCATGAAGGCAAAGCGCCAATACATTAAAAAAAATAACATAAATGCTATGAGCATCTTCATGTCCATGCAATCATTAGCTTACAAAAAGACTGAGTTAAATGCCTTGAAGACAATGTTTCTGGCATCTCCTTTGTAATACACTCATCCTGCAACATGTTTTGGCCAGACTGTCTGTAAACCACTGTATCTATGGACTGCAATTGGCATTTTTTTCTAAACCAGAGAGATGGTCCAGTTGATCCTTTGTCTGTCTTTAAAGGTGATGATGTCCAGAGAGACAAATTTCAAACAATAAAAACACAATGTTACCATTATTCATTGCAATCACACACATGTGGTAGTAGTTAGGATGAAGGAGAAAATTGACCCTTTCAATTGAGCTTTAATAGGGTTTTGTTTGTTTCAGAAAATTGCAAATAAAATATTCCATAGCCAAATGTAAAAAAAAAACAATGAAAACTGTGATAGTGGAAGAACAGCAGAGGTTCTTAAGTGCTGAGATGTGGCACATCTGTTAAATTCACACTTGTGAAAAAAATATATTTCCTTAAAAATTTCTGGAAAGTCTACACACTTCAGTAAACAGTTATGAAATTGTTATGCCAATACTCTGAAGCCAAGTCTTACGCAGGATGTGAGGTAGGCTGTAATTAAGCTACATTTAAACATGCAACTCTATAGCAAGAACAATGTGTGCCATTTAAACACTGTGTATTTCAAAGTAAAATCATGATTCAAATAAAAATACTTATTTACACTCTCTGTAGACTCTCTAGTGGAAGATAATTAAGTTATTACACAGAGTTCCTGAAATGAAAGACATTCTCTAAAAAATTATTAGATTGAGAGCTTCCCAAACGTTTTGAATTTCAAGAAAATAAAGAAAAATGTTATTATGCTCAGTGAAATCACACTGTATGTAACCGTAATGCTGTCATTCCTTTGGAACTATTATGCACATCACTATTTTTATATGTTTTTGCAACTATAAATAAAAATTTACTTATTTTCTTCAACAGGTCATTCACTACCTGCAATTCACCGAATTGATGATCATAATCATGATGCCATAATCAGATCATTTTTATTTCCATAATCCAAGTATGTTGTGTGTTTAACTGGGAATTTTCTAATAGAATTCTTCATTAAAACAAGATGCATTGGGTAAGACACAAAACTGTCACAAGCCATGTTGCTAATGTGGTACTTCTGAGGGCTCATCAGCATGCTAGAAACAGGCTTATGGAATTACAAAAAAGCAGACTGAGATTCTCTGGCTCGGATGCTCCCCCAGGAGGCAACATGAAGAAATGCAGCTTGGGTAGTTACCAAGATACTTTACACAGATGACATTTGGCGGGATGCACTTTAATTAAATTATATTTTATTATAAAACAATATTTTTGAACATTAATTGGTTAAAAGGATGTTCGAGTAATGTTATCGTGCTGACACTAACAATCTTTGCTACAATGTACAATGTGGAAATGCCGTTCCTTTAACGTTACAGTAAAAAAAAAATTCTGTCAACTTTGAGAAGACCTTCACTCAACATTGACTTAAGTTACTTGTTAGCTGTGTATATCGTCCACACTATACAATTCTACCGTTTTCTTGATATACAAATGAATGCCTTCTGCATACCAACGTCAATGAAACTAAATTTATTTTATTGGCGACCAAAAAAAGCTTTACATGATCACTCTGTAATTGTCATTATATTTACAGCATAAAAACCTAAAAAACAAGACAGTTCACTACTATAACTTTAATGCTGCTTGCAATCTTGAGCAAGGTTTCCAATGACGCCAAGCGGTTATTAGACGATGAGTAACCATACAGCGACCCGGTTTTTAATTATTGAAGAATGTGACTTAATTTCGGTAACAGCAATAATATATCAATTATAACAATAATCATCAGTAAAAAAATAGGGACCCCCTACAATGACAACAGGATAATAGTGGGTATGTTTAAAACAATGACGACAGTTTCTATCTACATATCATAAGCAGTTAAATCAGTTCATGAAGAAGCGTCTTTCCTTTAAGTTTTATAGGTCTTGTTATTTGAGTTAGTCTTTATTTTGACCAAGCACTGATCACGCTTTCACTACGAGACCCTCCCGGACGGTTTATCGGACGCTCTCTTTGACCCGGAAGTAGTTCTGGTGTCTTGTTGACATCACCCGCCCCATGAAAAATGGCAGAGTCGGAGGAAGAGGTGGATGTCTTGGTCCAGAGAGTTGTGAAAGATATCAACAACGCCTTTAAGAAGAACCCCTATATGTAAGTGTGTTTCTGAACAGGAGAAGTCGAGTCAGCTTAAGACGTGTCATTGCCACTATAATGCGCGCGGGCTATATCGCTGCTTAGCATTTGTTAGTTATACCAGTGTCGGTCGTTTAGCTAACCGGCTAGCTAGAAAGCCAAATGTTAATGATGTGCTGATAAATTCACATGTCACGGATGTGCCAATGGTAAAAAGAAAGTTAAAAAGATTCCGTATAAAAGTACTAAGGGGCTTCCTTGCAAGTTACTTATAGGAATGCTAAGTGGTAACTGTATCTAGCTAGGAAGCTAACTGGCTAGTTGGTGACACTGGGTGCATCTGTATAATCAGTTCCAGTATGGAAACCGGGAGGGATCTTACTTTGTTACTTGTGTATACAGTTGAAGTGTAGCTTGCGTTTATCCATTTTATTTATTTATTACATTACTGTTTAACCGAGAATAGTTTTAACTTTCTTTCTAAATTTTGAGGACGACGTTTGTTAGCCGAATACTTTGCTCAATGAACAGCAAATTGGCTACACATTTATTTTAGACTTTTATCAGATTTTAAAAAGATAATGCAACATTTCAGTTGCGTAGTCAATGTGGGGCGCGTATTGACGTACCACATATAATCTGAAACTATGCATTTAGCATTAGTCGATACAGTTTGAAGTTTACTGTCAAGACGTGTCGCGGAATTAAAAATGCTGTTTTGTCGTCGAAATCTTTAAGTTAGGTGTGGATGCATCTCTTGGGTATAAGTGAACAGATGTACAGAATTAATTATCTTTCTGTTTAGAGACCTGTTTCGAATCATTGTAAGCTTAGTTGAAAAACATCAAGTTATTATGTTTACAAATTATTTAAAACTTTTATTTTGTTTTTAGTTCTGCCTTTTCCCTTTCTTATGGACTAAAAAAAGAGAATTGTTTTTTCTTTTCAGTAAAGGCAGTATATTTTCCCTTTCCATGTCATTGCTGTTACGTGTAACACTGCTGCGACTTGGCTTATAGTTTTGTAAATTGCGTGTTTCTCCTTGGGAAAAAAAAACATTTTGGTTTCCATATTTTGTGAGAACAGTGGTTTTTGCTGCCTGTAATCTGTTGTCTTGCTGTTGTAGATATTGTTTTTATATTGCAATCGCTTTTATATTTTTGACTCGCGTTGTCCTTGCAGTGATGAAATAGGTCTGATACCATGTCCGGAAGCCAGGTACAACCGAAGCCCCATCGTCCTGGTGGAAAACAAGCTGGGCATGGAGAGTTGGTGTGTCAAGTTCCTTCTACCTTTTGTGCACAACAAACTTTTGTTGTACCGGCAGCGTAAACAATGGCTGGACAGGGAGGGTAAGAATCTGCACCTCTCAGCTATTTATTATTTTTTATTAATTGTCCTCTGTCTTTCTGTTTAGGAAAGACATTCCTGTGTATCTGTTGGAAATGGCAGTAGATCAAGGCAGACAAGATAGTGAATTACTGATCTGAATAAGACGAATTTCACTCTGCCAGGTTGTTTCACGTTAAAGCTATTAGCCTTTAGCCGGCATATGATTTTTTTTCTCAACACTATTATAAAAACTAATTCTGGCTGTTCTATCTACCTCTAAAGAATATTTAAATAACTTTTTGAACCAACATTATTGTTCATGTACATGTATGTAACAAAAAACAAATGGATTTCATCTGCAAGCAGATTTTGAAATTTATATTAATTATACATATTGTAAATGAAGGTAGGTAGATTGCATATTTGACCCTATTTGCAGGTAAATACACTGGTAGTTTTTTTTTGTTGTCTTCCTTTTCAGTGCAGAGTAAGATTTATTGATTGTAACAGTTGGGAGAAGCTTGGGGTACCTTTCTCTCTCTCGTGTACAAGCACCAGGGACAGAATACCAGAATACAGAAGTCCATCTTTTTAAACAAAGACATAAATAACACCTGCTGTATTTGGCTGGCAAAACTGAGGAACTGGTGGTCCTATTTTCATGATGTAATATAGTTCCGCATTTCTTTTGAGTTGTTCCAGTGGCTTATACCTTCATTCCTTTATGCTGACCTTAAAAGTAGCTGGTGATTTTATACCTTAGACATGCCCTGTGAAATCAGCTGAACATTTTTTTTTCAGTATCATAGTGGCTTTTCAGTTGACTAAGTAACCCATTTTTTATTTATTTTTTTAACTTTTACCATTATTACTGCAGGCATGCAGTATATTTGTATCTATCATATATGTGAATGTTTTTAATAACAAATGTAATTTTCACATAGTTACTTTTCCCTATACCAATAATCTGTGTAATTATAGAATTGGAAGCAAGGCCATGTTTATGTGCAGTAATGATCACATCACAGAGGTTTTTGTTTGCCAAAGAGCTTTGGGAATATTAGGCAGTTTTGTTTTATTTTGGTCAAAAGGGATATTTGGACTGGAATTACAAGGTGGATTGTCAATGTGTGTATCGCCATTTTAAAAGTGATAAAACACCCTCTCTTAATCTAATTAATTACCTACGTTTGCATGTTCACAAACCCATCTAAGTTGAGTTTTTACAGAAATGTACTTGCAGAACACTCTGTACTTTTTGTCACATTTTAACAAGATCACGTCCCAAATCAATCATTACACAAGTGTTTCTTTCTGTGTCAAAAAGTCTTTCATGCAAAATTAAAAAAAAAAATAAAAATACATTGTCATCTCATTTTCACCTGAAACACATTCACTGTTGTGGTCTCATGTGCCTTTGAATTAAATGTCTTCCAGCACTGATGGATATCACTTGCACACTGCTGCTGTTGAATCCAGATTTCACTACTGCATGGAATGTCAGGTATGACGTTTTACTGTCTCTGCCATCCACCGGTCTGTTGTTATAGCCGAGAACAAGGAAATTATCTTGCATTAAAAACCTAATTTTGTTTTATGTAGTATTTTAGAAGATAACTGTAATATTAAAGCCAACTAATATATCTCAGTAATTGCACCACGCAGCTACTCAGAAAATGTCTGTGAGGAAAACATAAGAGGTTTAGTAGTCAGATTGAACTGCCCCTTTCCTCATTTAATTTCAGGGTTTCTCCATTTTTATTTTTAGCCAAATGAGCTATCTTATTGTTCCTGTAGAGTGACAGCCAGTGCAAGACGGCTCAGTTTAATAGAAAAATATCCTTTACAACATCTTTAGTCCTCACAGCCTTGGCTGTTCAGGACTGTCAGTAGAATGTAAGTGGACATTTTAGTTTAGCTGCACATTAAAGCTAGGCTGGTGTTTAGAAAACGTTTCTTTTTTGTTTTATGATGTGAAGTTATGCTCATTGCATTTGAAAAAGTGTGCAAATAAAATAGGCTAGCCAAACTAAGAAGGATGCCGATATAATAAATATGTATATGATGATACTTCTGCTTTACGGTTTATCATGTTGTGGACACAGTTTTTATTAATTGATAACCTGTGACTGTTATGCTCTTAAGCAAAACATGCTGAACATCTGAGTGTGGAAGTAATTTAACTTGAGTAAGAACCCTTTTGAATTTGGCGATTGGAAAAAGAAACCACTGTGTCCAGCTCATCAAAGAGGCCTTTGTGGCTCCGGGGTGTTTGGAACTGCCCTCAGTCAAGACACTGTGTCCTGCTTTGTTGGGTCATTGCCTGGTAAGGGGTTATGTCCAGGGGAAGCCCCTGCAATGAGACTGCAAGTCAATCCTCAGTCACTGTTACTGAAGCTTGCATACTTCATGGCCCCTTGACAAAATAATGAGATATTACTCACCTGCGTAAGGCAGTCCAGTAGGGTTTGATTACAGTGTTATGTTTTCAGCGTTATGGTTATATAATTGTTATTGTTTTGACAGTGACAGCTCTGCGGGCGCAACAATATTTTTCCATTTTTTAAATTTAATTTTCCTAATTTTTTTTGTGCCTTCAAAGTGCCAGATGAGTTATGATTTTGATGTGGCCCCCTCTGTTCACTTCAACCTGGAACTCTGTGTCCTTTTTTTTTTTTTTTTTTTTTTAATAATTCCATGAACATTTTTTGTAAATTGGATTACGTAAGCATCTTAAAGGAAAAAAAGAACCAAGCCTCTAAAAACAAAAGCGATTTGTCCTTTTGTCAAAGCGGTGTTTGTCAAAAGATCAGCTTCTAGGAGGTGCTGATTTTATTTGGCAGAATCAAATTTTAAAAATTGAAGCGTGGCTTCCAATAAACCCTGAGGTGTTCCTACAAATAGAATGGAGACAAAGTGTAACTTTGACAAAGTGTAAATGCTGAATCTACATTTCCTTGACCACGGTGTTGGCGATTTCATAGTCGTTTGGCGGCTTGTGAAGATGAGCACTGACTTCGACACCCTTTTCATTCCTGTGATGACAGCATTTTGCTGGCTGTGGTTTGGAATCTGTCTGGTGACTGTTGATGGCTTCCTCTCTTCTGCGCACAGCTGGATAGGCATGAAGGCTTAAAGAGGATTAGGATTCTGCATGCTAGTTGTAGTTGAGGTGAAGGTTTTTTTCTCCCTTTTTCCATAAACCGCAGCGTTGATTTCTATTGAGCTTACCATGATTGTTGTATGCTAAATGAATACAGTTTGTAATGGATTTAATTGGGACTAATGAGTTCAGTTAATAATTTTCCCTACCCTTTTATGTTTGTTTTCACAAATGATTAAAACCATAATAGTAATGTGGTATGGTAAAATTAAAAACACTATTAAAAAACACAGTTTTTTCTTTCATGGACAATAAAAATGCTCTTCAAAGACTGCAATACTGTTTTATAACGAAATGACCTGATTCTAGACAGTTAGTTGACTTATTCCTAGCTTATTTGAAGTCGTCTTCTTTGTCAGACATGCCGCATCGACCAATCAGAAGCAGCAGTGGTAGCTATTATCCCTTTGTAATGGGGGCTCCTCCTTTCTGCATGTCAGAAAAGGTGGGAACTATGAACCTATAAAACCCACAATGGAAGAGATTAAGCATCTTCTTGCTAGAACTTTGTGAAGTAGTTTCAATTACACGTTATAGCGAGTCTCCTTTGGAAGAGCCTAACTGCACAGCTCAGCACCCAGAAGCTCCTCATTAGGAGCTATTCATAGACTGTACATGTGCTGCCGTAATGTCCTGTCTGATACGCTAATGGGTTGTAATTCTCCTTTATAGTTGTCATTTCTAATTCCCTGGGTTAGTTATAGGACAGCCTTATCTGCCAACATGCTGATTTAAATAAGAGTCATTACCATGGCCTGGATCATTTATTAGGGAAGTGCTTTTTTTCTTCTTCTTTTCCCTAAAGAGGCTTAAAATGCGTTATTATGAATATCACCATTATTTGCAGTTGTGTTTGAGTTTTTTTTGCATGCTGTTAGCTCAGTTTCTCTCACTGCAATACCCAACTGAAATGTCTACTGCGGTAATCCAAGCAGTCGCCATATTTTTCTTGCTCAGCATTGGTAGCAGATTTCAGATTTTATCCATATTGATTCCTAATTAGATCTTGTCATATTTATGGGTATAAGGAATTTAAGAATAGTCAGAGGTTCATGGTTAGCATAATGAGCAAAATTACGAATTGCATTAAGGGGGATTTTACATTTATTTAAGAGAATGTGTGTATATATACATTCGGTTTTTGCAGATGGTCATTTTATAAATGGTGTGCCTGAACATGTGGTATCCAAGATTATTGTTGCTGAAACTCCACAGCTTTCCATACCTGGTCCGAAGTACATTTACTGATCATTCACTCTTCTAACTTGGAACATTTCTCAGTTTTGAGTTGTCACTCACCATCAGGTATAGTGGCTGCTGCATGATGTCTGTTTGTCCCTAAGTATGATGATCCTTTAAAAAGGGGGCTCTCTCTGTCTAGGAAGGAACTGGCACAGTGTGGGGCTCTGAATCCTGAGAGAGATCTGTACCTGGGCAAGCTGGTCCTCACCAAGTTCCCCAAGAGCCCGGAAACCTGGATCCACAGGTGCTCCACCGCGAGCTGACTATGGTGTTACTGAATTTTCACCAGATTAGTCTGGTATCCCTTATTTGATTGTACCTCTTCTTTTTAGCTGGGACATGGTTTTTTTTTTTATAGGGGACAGTTACCCCAATTGGTAAATTGGTCAATTTTCAAATGACAGCAAATCATTTGCTTATTTCTTTTTATTTATTTTGCTCCTATATAAGGTTATTTTGTGTCACCATAAGCAGTGTACTGAATATGACTAGTATGAGAATAAAGTCCTACTTAACTTGCTTGCGTTCACGTGATCGGAATACTCAATTATCATAACTGAGAATGCACCAAGATGGCTGCACAAGGTGATTGAGAGATACTGCTGCAACCTTCCTATAGGTGAGCGAGAACATGGCCCCACCTGTATGATAAGAGGACTGATACAAGTAAAAATCAGCATTCCCCCCCCCCCCCCCCCCCCCCCCCCAACCCATCCAAAAAAAAACAAAACAAAAAAAAATTGTATTTTAAATATAAAAATAAATATATTTAAAAACCACAAAAAAAAAAATAACAA
>JAABNY020000039.1:11436522-11448442 GCA_015164015.2 Brevimyrus niger
GAACCCAGGTCGTGGCACAAGGTGATTGGAAAGTATTTGTTCAAGCCTCCAAGTGGGTGATGATCACAGGCGCCCACCTGTTTGATAAAAGGACGGATAAAATATAAAAAAAACATGCCCCCCCCCCCCCACCCAAAGTTATAGGGAAAACGCATAAATTAACTAGATTGACCTTGGGATTTTGCAAATTAACATCAATTCGTTACAACCAGGAACACGAATAATCATGAAATCGATATTTTTTCCCAACCCCAAGTTTTTGGATTTCAGCAGGTTACCACCCTAAGAGAAGTGTTTGCAGACACTCTGCTGCAGATATTGTGGCTAACATTAACTACTCTGCCTTTACCCTGATTTATTGCCTTTCTGAAATGTTTTTTACGCTTTTTTCCCCTCCTTAAAATATTACCACTAGGTGTCATTACAACTGTTTAATGCAGTGTGTCAGCAGTACAATGTAATCTGTTAATGTACCCACTGAAAACCTGCCTGTGTACATGAAAATCACACCTACAGACCTGGGCATAAAGTTTCCTTGGCATTTCAATTGTCGTAATAACATTAATATACTCTCTGACAATAGCAGGATTTGCATTAATCAGACAGGCGTTATAATTTCTATTAGCTATATTTGCTGTGAACTTGTGATGCCATTTTAAATCCTTCCAGAACAGTGGTACCTCGGTTCTGGAACTCACTAGAACTCAAATTTCCAGAAAATCGAACAACACAGTTTGACCTAGAACTCAGTCTGAATATCAGAAGTAGAACAGTGAATGCTGACGTAATTTAAATTGTATGCACCAGGAGTCATACTACAATGCAATTCTTACTTGAATGCCATTCAAGTAATTGAATTCTTACTTGGGGCAGATGATCGGGGCAGGGGCCAAAAAATATATATATATATTTAGGTGTAATTTTGGGGGGCCGGAAACCAATTAATTGGTTTTCCATTATTTCTTATGGGAAAAATTCAATCGGAACTCGAACTTTTAAGGATTCGATCTGAAGTCCGGAACGGATTAAGTTCGAGAACCAAGGTACCACTGTATTGTAATGCTTCAGTGACGTTTCTTTACATTGTCATTTAACCTTAGACCCTAATTGTGACCTTTTACGTCATGTGTGATTTGTTCTGCTGTCCGGTTACTGTTCATTTGACAGTATTAGTGTTATCCGGTTGTCCCTGTCGGTTTTAGTGACGCTGCTCTGGGTATTTATTCTGTGACTCCACTACAAACATACCTAATTTCCCTAGTTTAGCACTTCGCTGGCATTTGGTTAATTCCAATGAACCAGCAGTGGGCTACAGTGATGATGTTCACTGGCATTGCTCCACTGAAGACTGCTGAGGAGCACTGTGTTCCCTTTTACAGCTTGAGGGTTTTATTGCCTCTGTTTTCAGTATCACTTGTGTAATTTGGTCTTTTTAATGGTCTTGTTAAAAAGCTAGTTGTCCCTTTATTTTGACTGTTACTGTCGTTCCGTGTGAAAGTGAGTTGTGGGTTGATTTTCAAAGGAGCATTCCTTTGAACTATGGACCAATTATTCAGTAGGATTTCTGCCCAGAAGGCTGTGGGTTCTGCTCCAGTGGCCAGCAGAGTGATCGCGTCACCGCTGAGCCCTTGAGCGCGGCCCCGGTTAGCTCTCGAGATGATGGCCGGCTTTGTTCTCTCCCGTCCTCATTGGAATATCGCCGTTAAACCAATGTAAATGTGTTGTACTGAGCCGCACTGTTCGGCAGGCGCTGGGTGCTGCGGCAGGTCCTGCGGCAGAGCCGCACGCGGGCCGCGGAGCAGAAGGAGCCTGGCGAGGTGGGGCTTGGGGGGGCACAGGGCCCGCCCCCCGACGAGCGCCTCCAGCGCGTGCTGCGAGAGGAAATGAGGGTGTGCGGCGAGGCCGCTGGCCGCTACCCCAGCAACTACAACGCCTGGTCCCATCGCATCTGGGTGCTTCAGAACCTGGCCAAGGGCAACCTGAAGGTGACACCCGCACCTCGCCAGGCCATGTGTTAATCCCATTAATCCCAGCTATTTAATCCCAGCTATTTAATGTGTTATCGAAGTTTTATGGGGTTTTATGGGACCCCATTGGTGCAAACTTGCCCAGTAGTTGAGTATGTGCATCTATTCTTATTTTGACTGCAAAGCAAGCCATGCCTTTTCGTGTTCATACACCTGAATATTCAGATAGCAAAGTTCAAAGGTTTAAGGGTACAACAGCATCTTAATTTCTGGAAATCCTGCTGGTAAATTCAGTCACACGTCTGTGCTTTAGTTACCGTGTTAGTGCCTTCTGCTGCCCTGTTGGGCAAGTGATCACACCCCCCCCCCAACAGGCATCGAAGAACGGGGCTGTTCCTTACTTTCTACTTAGAGGGATATGTAAATCTGTGGAGCTTTATGCAAATTTTTACCCTTTTCAAAACACTGGTCAGCATTTTTCAAGCATAGCAATTTTCCTTTTCATTCGACTCATCAAATTTTGTTTTAAGTTTTATTGTAGGAAAGAATTGCTTTCACATATTATTCCAGGTATCTGAATAGCTTTAGCATATTCTGTTTAAGTGCAAAGGCATGCTTAGCGTATTGAGTGATGAAAATGGGCCATGCACATTAAATCAGAACATACACAATATAGAGCTACAAGCACTTGTACCATCTCTAGTGAACTTCTGTGTTTGGGAAAGCAGTGGCTTGATGGCTGGTCTTGTTGCGTCCAAGGCCTTCCCGTGTTGCCTGTGTTGGACTAGAATGTACTGGATAAATAGTTTGAAGTTAATGGAGCATTCTGTGACAGTGAATCTTAACACCTGGAGAATGAGTGATATTTTAGTGGCTGATCCTGTGTCCGTTTTGCTTTCTTTTTCTGTACAGATTCTTCATGATGAACTGTCTTCAATGAAGCTCTGGGTGTCCACGCATGTATCTGACCACAGTGGTTTCCACTACCGTCAGTTCCTGCTGAAGGCGCTAGCAGCAGAACTGAACCAGGCCGCGGAAGCATCCTGTGGCCCATCGCAGGATCTGCACCAGGTCCACTGGCCCAACGGCGACGGCGCGGCCACTGCTGTCGCTGAAGAAGCCCGGACAGCCGGCGTCCCCGAACTCTTTGACAAGGAGCTGGAGTTGTGCACTGACCTGATTGAGACCTACCCGGGTCACGAAACGCTTTGGTGTCACAGGCGAGTCCCAGTTTGATCAATGCCAGATGCGTCTCACCTAACATGGAAAAATCTGAGGCTTGTGTTATCGTATCAGATCTCTTCACAGGTCTGTCGGTCCTCCCTTTTTAAGCCTTGCCCCCCCTCTGGGTTATCGGTTAGGGTCAAAGGCTGCCTCTGTTTGAACTAGGAACTGCAGCTGTCGGTCTTCCCTTGACTACTAACAGAAGTTTTTAAACCCATGTTATTGACTGGTTTAATCCACTTCCCGATTTACTTTTTCAGTAGTGTATGCAGTTATTGCCAGTGCCTCGTCCCAGTCCTCTACCTAAAGACATCACTGGCTCCTGCTACAGATGAGCGTGTGTGTCACCATAATGCTTATCTCTGGCAGGCGACACGTCTTCTTCCTCTGGTATCACTGGAGGAAAGAGCAGTCCCTGGACGGTAGACGACAGCCATCGCTCCTCAACCACGCTGACGCAGCGTTAAGCGGTTCCCTGGGAGCCAGTGCAGGTAGGAACGTCCAGGCCATGGATGTAGACTCGGCACTGGAAGAAAGCAAGCAGACCAGCTACACCCAAGACAGCAAGCGTCTGAAACGGGGACCCCTGCAGCTCCGTCCTGGGCTGCCTTCTGAACACAGCTTTGTCACCAAAATCCTCAGCGGCTGCCGGAGCCCTGAGCAGGGCCGCTTTGCCGCCGCCTACAGGAAGTGGCTGGACTCTGTGATAGGTCAGTGACTTGTGACACATCTCAATTCTGAAACCCGATAGGTCATGTCAGTCTCACCCACACTGCCGCCATGAGGCTGGCCGTTCAGGCCTCGTTTCCCCTTCATAATGAAAATTGGATTTTCAGTTAAAGGTTCGTCTGATGCTACTTGTCACTCAGATCAGGTACTTCAGTAACTCAGGTCTCGCTCTGTCCCTGAACAAGGTTTCGCCTCAACAGCTGAGTTGGTCGTACATCATTCTCTCTCAAGTAACATATCATGTGAACCTTTGCCTTTTAAGTGACTTGGTCTTCCAGACTTTATCCGCTTTCTTATCTCTTGATTAGACAGTACATCTCATCAACATTTCAGTAGACATTTGAATACCTGACGAAACAAATGTCTTAATATAAATTAATGCTATTGACAGTGTTGAACAATTTTATTTATGCAGCGATCATGTTTTGTTACAACGTATATCTAACAAATGGTCAGTCCGGTAACTACTTGGGCCTGTGGAAATGGGACAAGCCTTTTTTAAATGGATATACTGTTTAAAACTACAGTGACAGTCTTCCGGTAGATGGAACAGAAAGAAAAGCGACGGCTTCAGCGTTTAGCTTGAATGTGTTTCCTTATGGCCTTGCACTTGTCTGGTTTGCGTTTTGAATGTGCTCAGATGTTCAGCTGCAGATGACCAAACACAAGCACACTCCTCCAGAGCTAATATTATGCTTATGGTCGGTGTATTGCTGTCTGTAACGAAACGCTACGATATGACAGAGTCTGGTCTTTAAGCACAACTATTACTGTCCACCTGCTCATTTAAAAGCCCCCTCCCACAGTTTGTTCACCGGTTCTCATTCTGAAGGGGAATTTTAAGTCTTAAGCATCTGATCAAGCAACATGCCTCCACGCTAACATTGTTCTTACGACTGCTGTTCTGTTGTTCTGTTTTCTTATAACCGGTGTATTTATTTGTGTTTATGCTAACAGAGTTAAATTTTGGTCACGTGTTACTTTACCTGCCTTGTATTCATTCGATTGCTGAATCTGTGCTTCCATTGTGGCACTTTTCATTAGCGGCTGCTGACTCAAGGAGCGGTTCTGTGAAAATAAAAGCAAACGTGAATAAATGGATTTCAGAGAAAAGCGATGGTAAAGCTCCTTCCATAGCACTTCAGCTCTGCTGATGCAGTATCGTGTTTACATCGTCAGGATGGGCTGTATGGTAAATGGGAAAGGACACACTAGTTTGTTCAGTGGTCATCCGTTTTGTTCTTGTCATAAGATATTTTGTTTTCAAGTATGGATGTAACGTTAGTAGTGATACTAATTATACAGTTTTGCAAAAACTAACTTTTTTTTTTTTCCCCTTTTGCTGAAATGTATTGGCAATACCTCAGGTCTGTCTGTGTGTGTGGAGTGAGTGGTGTGTCAGCTGGGTGACCTTTAAGTGGTGAGTCCCTCTCGAGCTCATCTCATCTTGAATTTTCTTCCAGTTACTTTGTGTATGAATTTAAACTCGCCGGTTGCACAGATGAGAAGTGTGTGTCTCGCAAGTAGCCATGCTGAGTTCTGAATCTTAAACACTAAAATGCACCACATTGTAAATCGCTGATAAAGCATAGTGAAGTGACCCCTTAAAGCAGTCACAAAGTCACTTATTCTTCCTCCATTTCTATTGTATTGTGATCTCTGGGAGATGGCTCACATGTGTGGGGGCAGGTCATGTGGGCTCAGGACTGTGATTTCTCTGGAAATTGCCACCCCAGCTGTAATGAAATACCCAAACGAGAGGAAGAGTGGTTTTTGTTTGCCAGTCCTGGGGATCGAACCCACAATTTTGTATTTGTTTGCTAATGACCAGACACAAAATAATGGAATATTATTTTAAATGTGGTTTATAAAAAAAATCACTGCAACACAAATGAAAACCAAGTAGAGGAGTGATGTAGTTGGTGGGGTAATATTTTTATGTATATTTCTGGGTTTCACCTGTTACCTGTTACTAAAATGAGTAAATTTGGGTGATTCTGTCAACATTTTCTGTTCTGTTACAAATGGCCATGATGTGTAGAGAAGGTGAACATTACGAACAGGAGCCCTGGCTGATAATTGTTAGTAGTAGTTTGTGTGGTAGTTGCTTCAATGCTTTTTAATTCAACGCCTATGAAATATGTATCTATTTTGAGTAAATGTGCACTTTGTATACAAATGAACCCAGGTACAATTATATTTGGTTAAATTTAGACACTGTGGGTCAGTACGAAGACTGTACCAGTAATGTTGGTGAGCTGCAATTCAGTTTAATGTAGGTTAGCTTTCTGTTGGAACAAGTTATTTCTTCTAAAACACATATCTGTCATAATTTGATGCTAAATGGTATGGACTTGTGAAATCCGTGCTGTTTTAACGAACACCTACAAAAAGAAACAAACATTTCAGTGTTGGTGAAACGGCGGTCTGGAAACAATTCTCATATGGTTGAAGATTGGCCTTAATACAAAACTGACATGAAGGAGTTGCTGTATAGAAAGAGTGCCATGGTATATATGTTCTCCTCAGTAACTGACACACACTGTACATTGACATTGTACATTGCATACACTATGTGCATATAACTTGAACCGTCATACAATAAAATGTTTATCTTTCTATTATAAAACATACTGTGCATTGAACCTCCTTGAATGTTCTGTATGTTGCATTTTGCTAATGTTCCAAAAGGGAAGGATTAAATGTTTTTTTTTTTTTCCTGTTTTCTGTAATGATTTTTAAAAATAAGATCATCTCTTGTTTCTCCTGTCGATCATTGTCTTACGAACTGTGACTTAACTAAGGGACCCGGAGAACTACTAGTACTGGAAATTTTCAAGACCCCGCAAACTATTAATTTTCCATCTTTCAGTCATATACCTCACTCCACTCAATTATTCCTTTTTTGTGTAATTAGCCTATTTCTATCTGGTAAAGAAGGGCACTGATGGGGGGGGGGGGCAGTAAGTGAATAGGGTGTAAACAGGGTTAGCTGATGGATGATGGACTATTTTTCAGTTTGCAGTTTCCCTTGCTTTCTGGGAGTGACGGAAAGTTGACTGGTGAAAGCGTGTGGCTGCTTTGGATAAAGGTTATCATACAGAACTGAATAGTCTTGAATATATTTAGTAAATGAGCACCCACGCTCTGTGTAAGCGCTTAAATACGTCTTGGGTTAAGTGACAGCAGGTGTTGCATCCGTGTTGTCAGGAGTCGTTACAAACAAACAGGAGCGCTTATGTGGAACATTACGTCATGGCAATATGTAGCTATTAATTGGCCTTTTGTATTTTTTTTAAGATGTTTTTAAACATTGGCTTTAGTTTAATCCACTTGATTGAAATGCAGCCTTAGTTTGAATGTTGTGCTGTGAGTGGATCCAACACCCAGATGCTAGTGATCTTTGGAGGGCTTCCACCTAAACACTAAGCTGTTATATGCTTTGTTTAGAGAAATATATATATATAGATAGATAGATAGATATATCTATATAATTAAAGTATATTTAAAAAGGCAGTCGTTGGATTTGCCTTACTGTGTTTTTGGGAGAATTCTTGTTTTAACTATTAAACCAAGCAAAATGTTGTAGCACCAAATTCTTTCTGCAATTCACTTTTATTAATCAAAAATGCTTTCTTGTGTCATTTGTGAAACTAACACAAGCATATCCATTTTACTACGTTAAGGGTGTGGTAACGCATACCTTAGTAATATAAATTGTAAATCTATGCAGAAACGTTCCAATAATGAAGGTTTGGTGAGCTTAAAAGCAAATGTAGCTTTGCTAGATTTTCTTATTGTAGAATTCCAATCCCCATTGTCGTCGTTCCCCCGAATATACATTTCTGATAGGAAAGGTGTTCATATTCATAATGTTTTATCTGTAACTTTGTATTGGACTAATACGTTTTAAAACCACTTTTTTCCAATTTTGCAGGTCCTTCATGTACAACTTGCTTACCAAGTGAAAAAATAAAGTTCTAAAATG
Source organism: Brevimyrus niger (assembly GCA_015164015.2). Lineage (NCBI taxonomy): Eukaryota > Metazoa > Chordata > Actinopteri > Osteoglossiformes > Mormyridae > Brevimyrus > Brevimyrus niger. The sequence continues at coordinate 11,444,431 of JAABNY020000039.1, forward strand.
CGCTTTGTTTTCTTTCTCCAAAGTTGTGAATTTCTTCATTTGAATATCCCAACTTGAGAATTTGTTTAAGCACATATAGTGAATCTGTTCTTGCCTGTTGCACAAAAACTCACCTTACACAATGTACTGTATTCTCTCAATAAACTGAATTACTGACCATGCCGACTTGAAGGCTTGTATTTTTACTTTGGTTCACCCAAGTTGTTTGCTCGTTCATGTCCTGCTCTATGGACTGTTAGCGGAGCCATTAGCATCACCTTGTTTCTTATCGAAGTTTAATCGATTCATCCAACTTCCTTCACCACTTATCCAGTGCGGGGTTGTGGTCGGCCTCCATTACAGAACAGTCATCCTCACTAAAGGCAATGTAGAGACATCAGTCCATCAAACTGTGTGTAAACAGGAGAGTTCAGTTCTGAATCCTGGAGGTGACGCTACAGTACATTAGGTTTCTACTAATCCTCATATAAACAGTACTGAGGTCTGTGTTGCCCAAAAACCTTTTGTTAAAACCTCTACATTGCTCATTTGTATAGACTATTTCTCAGAGTTTGCAGTTTACAAGGGGTGACTGTCGACATGAACATCACTGCTGAAATCACAAAATACTTATTGCATGCAAGTACTTTCCACGTGCGGTATTAACCTGCACGTATCGTTCCCCACTGAACGTCATCGTATTCTTTATTCACGTGGCTAATAAATATTTGTCAACAGCAATATTAATTCGAAAATCATATATAAACACTCCTTTTTTAGTTCCTTGTATCAGTACTGCAAATGGAACAGTGCACAATAGTAAAAACTCACTGGCCTAGGGTACCTATTCAGAAACGGCTTTAAACAACACTCTTAAGATCGAAAAGGCGTGTTAAAGCAAAAAAAAGAAAAAGAAAGCATTGTCTGCTAATGGATCATTTAGACACATGGGGAGGCTTGGGAGATGAGCCCTCTTTTAAAGATGCATTTGGCATAGTCAGTAATCCGGTATGATGTCACAGTACGGTGGGAGGGGTTGCGCTCCCACGAACAGCTGCCGGGTGTAAGAGGCAGGGAAGATGGTGGAGTCGCTTCGATCCCTGTGGTCCATAGGGGCATAGAGCCGCTGCTGATGACACACAGGTAGGATGAGATTTTTACTTTTGGGTTCAAGTTATCCGGAAATGCGAAATATTAGTTCATTAAATAGGTTATGAGTAGCAATATCTAAGCGGACATATAGGAACTGCGATGCCTTACCGGCGTTGTACCGTAAAGCTTAACGCTAGAGAATTGCCGGTCAGAGAGTATTTACAGCGAGGGCAATGGCCCGATTGGTGATGCACATTCATCACCAAGTCATCCCTCTTTTCAATCTTGCATTAGTGCACCTGGCTTGCTGAAGAACAGTGCCTTGATTTGGTTAGGTTAGGTTTGTGTAGAAAAACGCGAATGACCACTAATTATTTTTACATTTGTCCACTCGGCACAGCACATGAAAGTGATCAGAGCTATATGTCATCGAAACATTTGCGTGCGCTTCCAGCTAAAATAGTATATTTACAGACCTTTTAATTTTAATTGATCAGAATTAAATGCTCCACCCTTTCAGGCGACTATTATTGCGAGCAGTGGGCTAGGTAATATTATTTTGATGTCATTCAAGTGGAAAAAAATCTAGTTCCCTCGCTGCAGGTAGTAAATAGTGCACAGTGTACCGACGGCAGGTTTCAGAGCAATCCTACAGTAAATCCAGTTTGATTTGTGTCAGCTGCAGTTGCAGAAACTTGGTATGCTAAGGGCGTGTGGGGAATAGATCAATGAATTAGTGCGAAACACGGACCTTGTCGTCCGATTGCTGCGGCTTTGCAGTGTGTAACAAACACCAACATGGGTTGTTACATCGTAGCAGCCCTTGTCTGACAGCGATCGCCCGGGGGTGACTTTGTCAGTGTCGCAGACGCGGCGGCAGTCCGTGGGGACCAGGAACGGTGTTATTTGACAAATACTGCACTACAGTGTATATGCAGTTGAATGGCGGCCGCAGAGTACGCTTGCGCTGTAGGCGCCCCAGACCAGCCTTTCCTGCCCAGTACTTGCCTCCGTAGTAGTTCACGGTTGTGTCAGATTGCCTGCAGGTAGGAAAGCGAACTGCCGGTGCGCCGCGTCGCCGGAGGAGGTGATAACCGACGTTTAAGGTAAACTGCGATGACAAGCTTTCTAAATATTATCAAGGCGCGTTTTTCTTTAAAAGAAAAAAAAACTATGCTTTTCCTTTCCAGTTTCGGTCCCACTCTTCTCCTCCGCAACGTTGCGCCTTTTTTGTCCTCCGATTAATGGTGTTGGACCAGGCGAGCAGGTAGGGTGGCGTTTACAGCAATGTTAGTGAATCCTATGCATTGATAGGCTTGTGTGCACAAACGCACATGTGCAGAAACATGCGCTCCAAAAGCGGTGTTCCAATAAACATCGTTTATTATATATTTAACACGTATGCACGCATATACCTGTTATCGGCATTTAGCGCAGTGCTATAGCACCAAATGTTTGTGCTGCACTTTACCTTACGCTTGCGGACAAGGACGTATTGTTATATGGGGAATGCGGTCGACGCGATGTAGGATGTGTGACTAGATGTAGGGTTTCTGACTGTGATGCGGACAATGGCGTATTTTAAAGGCTGTGTATGTTATCAGTCTCCCTTTTAATATCAGCAAGCAGAATCTGATAGAGCTAGATAATGACGTGTAATACAGAATACCAACCCATTATATACTTATACGTTATCATTTAGAAATGGCTGCAGTATGTATAACGCTCAGTGCTTTTAAGTGTTTAAGACACATATTCTATTATGATTATCATTCTATACCAAACTTCTTTGTAGTGTTTGCGAGAATATGTTTTCTAAAAGCGGAGTTCGCTCATGTGTTCGTTGTAATCTACTGTTCTCAATGGGAGAATCTGTCACTAGAAACTGCAAATTATTTCATAAAATATGCCGGTGTTCATTCAGCCTGTGTGATAGCTGCTGTTTATTATCTCGACTGCGAATACTGATCAATAAGCTGCGGGTCAAAACAAAGACCTATGAGCCGCGGACACTGGTCAGATGCTGGCGGTTTCATACAGTTTGATTCTTCAGACACTGGGATACGCTTTGCATGCATTTTATATAGGCCTGCATCTGCAGTGTGAAGTTTCTGAAAGGTTACCTTTTAAGGGGCACATCATCAATCAGTTTAATTTTGGCATATGATGATATTTTTATGATTGTACAGTATGTAGATGTAACAGGATCGGTAATGCAAAGTAGGAAAATTAGGTGTCATCAATGGAAAATTAATACTGAACAGCTTCCACATCATTGTGTAATGTTTCTGTACTTGTATTTGCATTCACATGCAACTAGTAGGATGTTTGAGTAGGATGTAAGTGGGATGTTCGAGCTGTGCATTTCCAGTTTAGTTTTTGGCAGCCATGTTATCTGATGCTTGATGGCTTTATTTGATTCTGTCGTTATAACATATTTCTTGTGTTTTAACAGTGTGGTGCATAAAGGCTGCCAGTCTGGCCTTGTACAGGAGCTGATAACTGGCTTGTAACTGACTGTAATTATTCTCTAAACAAGTCATCATTGGGGTGTTTCTTTAAATGAAGGAAAGTTGGACAGGAATGGTCTCTCTCTTAGAGTTGAATTTATTTGGGTTTTTTTATGGAGAGAGTTACAGATGAGGATCAAATCTGTTCTTGTTTTTAAATGGTCTAGACAAGTAAAACCTGATAAATCCGCTGTCCTTGGTGGTTCTGTGATGGTGTTACCTCTATGGATGACAATCATCTTAGCAGCTGGTTAGCTCACAAACATGAGGCATTTGTTCCTGTGGAACTGAACTTCAGCCTCGAGAAGCTGAGCGCACAGGAGACCTGATTAGTGCCGTTTGGGCTGTCATGCTAGTCCTGTGCATCATGTGATCTCTGCTCTATGACTTCAGAAATGTTTGTTTTTAATGGTCATAAATATACATGGGGG
>JAABNY020000039.1:11448542-11485000 GCA_015164015.2 Brevimyrus niger
GCTTGTTTACCTGGAGATGCCATGTAACTTGAATTGTGTTAAATTTCTTATGAGACCACATTTTGAAAATTATTTTTTTTTCTGTTCAAAATAGTTCTTGAATTATTCAAACAATCATAAAAGAAAACCATAAAATAACAAACGTCTTCAACAGTTATCAGTTAAATATGGGGTGTTTATCAATACCAAGATTGCAAAGAATTTACTTGTGTTCTTGGCAAGACCATTCTTGCTAACTTGCCTCCCAAAGGACGAACATGGGGTGTGCCCTGAATCATGGGACTGTTCTCCTTAGCGAGGATACAACTGTTGCATCCTTGATATTTGGGCCTGGGCAAGAACAACATCCAGGGATTTTTTTTTACCACCCTCTGTGCTTCGGTTCTTGAGTATTGGAACTGTACTTTGGCATCGGAAGATGATGTCAGGAGAACACAACAGTAGGCATCGATAAACACCCATTGAGTCAAATTCAGAACCAAAGCAAATTCCAGATGGACCTTCATTTGGCCTGGTTCATTGTTGCTCTGCAGTGTATCAGTTTGGTTGAGGGATTAAATATGTAGTGATGAGGAAGATAAGTGTCTTTTTTGTTGTGGGTGGCAGTGTTTGTTAGTTATTACCAGGTCATCAGATTCATGAGTAATTCTTCAGATTCATTATAATTTACCATTACCACTCACTCCGCTACTCTGATATGGATATATCACGCATGCAGAGACCTCTATTCATATCCTTGTGGACACTGTCCAGTCATTTCTGTGAACAAATTCCCAATTTCTGACAATGACAACCTTAACCCTAACCAGCCTTAAACTTAACCATAAGTAACCAAACCATATAGAAGATTTTTGGCATTTTTCGTTTTTTGATTGCAGTCACAGATTTGTATAAAATTGAATTTCCCATCTTTGGGCCAGAAAAAAAGTGGTCTCCACAATTCAAAATAACCGGTTAGTATCATATTTTGGGGACGTTTGGTGCCCACAATGCACTGTATATGCCCCCCCCCCCCACACACACACACACACACACACACACACCCATCATATCTCACCCTACACACACACACACACACGCCCCCCGATGGGAATGCCTCTGGAGCACTGAAATACGCTCTTTTCTTCCTCATTAACCTGCTCACACTTCCCGTCACCGGGACCACCTCTGTGCCGATTAGGGAGAGCTCTCCCTCCCTCCGAGCCCTAATCACCTTCCGGCTCAACAGCCTGTCCCTTTCATCCGGGGCCGCCCGCTCGCTAGGCTCACCACGCAGCGGGGCCAGTGCCGGCGATCCGGGGCCCGGGCCTGATCCGTAATCAGGCCTTGCCGCACGATCCCAGAGTGCGGCCGCCTGCCTCGCGCTCGCCCATCAGGGATGGGCCGCGTCCCCCAGCTCCCGTCAGCCTTCAGCTGATGTTTGGTTTTCGGCTCACGATTAAAATGGCCCGGAGGTGCTGGCAGTGGGGTGCTGCAGGGGCTCGGCCCCTGGGTGTTCCACGGATGCCCCTTTAATGAATATTCACAGCGAGAGCAGACCATCTCACAGCCAGCTTGTTATTTTTCCAGCTCACTTGCGCCGCAGACGCACGAGGATAGATTACATATAACACGTGCACTGAAATTTAATATGAAAATATTGTAGGACTGGTTCATCTCCCAGGGTTGGTATTCATGACCTTTTTTTAAGTTCTGGAAAAAAATAACAAACACTGCAATACTACCTTCCCAAGCTTCACAGGTTTTCAAATTAAATTTCTAAGGTTGCTTTATTTTTGAGGCCACGGTTGATTTTTTTTTTTTCCTCTCCACATCTGAAATGTGTTCTGCAATTTTCATCTTTAATTATTAGGCATTTTTTAATTGCAAGAACTGTCAGCTGCTTTTTATTTCTGTATCACTTCTAGCAGTTGTGTTCACTGTCATTCGCTGCTGCCTCGTCTTGCTCTGCAATAGCTGCATAAATTATGCCCTTTTATTTTTGCTCCAGTGGTGTGAAAACGTGGTAAGAAATCAGTGGTATTATGCTTATTTGTGAGGAACATTTCTCACTCATTTATATTTACAGTGCTGCTTGAAAAATGTCTGATTTATTTATTAGTTTTTTTTCTTGTCTTCAGTCTCATAAAATCTTTACCTGAATTCCTATATTAAATGAGGATCGGCAGAATAACAGCCACCCACAAAATGGCTTTTCATTATTCATTGAGCAAAATATTGTTATGTAGCAGAGACACTGATCTGGATTTGTGGTGAATCTTAGGGATTTTCAGCCAGGTTTTGCTCTCAAAACAGCTTCAGCTGCCCCAGATCCGAGCCTTTTTGGCATGGCCAGTCGTCTTCTGGGTTTGTCGTTTCGTTTCTGTGATGCTGGCATCTGACTTTTTGACCCCGAACTCCAAAGCATGAAATCTCTTCTCTGTAATCCATGCTATGGTTGGAGCTTGAGCTCCAGGGCTTCAGCTCATGCTCTCCTCCAGAATATTTTGGTAATTCATTGACTCGCCGATGCTGTGATTTGCAGCTCCGTAAGTAATTGTCACACCAAACCATCGCACTCCCAGTGCTGTTCTGAGTGCTCAGCTGCTGATCTGTTGGTTAACCTTTTATGAATGTCATCGCTATTCAGCCGTTGTCGCACCAAGGTATGAACACGGTGCAGCCAGAGAAGGTGCAGCCAAGGAAGTCAGCTGGTTCTTGGCTATTATCCTTTTTAAAATTTCCCCTATGCCTGGCTGGGGTCGCTCGTTTTCTAGACCTTTCCCTGGCGATTGGTTAACTTGACCATTCTGTCATTTACCGATGGGTATATTAATCTCATTGCCTGAGGTAATGAACCTTGTGGTTTATTTTTTTTGTTGCAAATGCACCCATTCTCCATTCATCTATCCATCTTCAAGGAGCGCTTGGCAAAAAAACGTCCATCACAGGACATGCAGGGCATGGTTCATTCTCGACAGGATGCACAAATGCCAGTCATCCTAAACCACATGTCACTGGAGCATGGAAGCAAGGCTACCTGGAGAGAAGCTGGAGGAACTCGAGGAGAACAATGCAGACTCCTCTCGAGAAGAAGGGCAGGAATCAAGCCTGCATTCCTGGAGGTCTCAGGCAACCCACTGCCCCTCCATATCGTCTGATGATGAGTTACCTATTTTTACTGAATCGTGTGTCAGCTCCTCCACGTGATACGTGGTCTTCATGGATGTCTTCTGCATAGTACAGACTGATTTTGATTAGAACTTTATAATTACAGCACAGGCTTAGCAACTGTGAATCAGACTATTTCTGTTTTTTTTATGAATCAGTGATTCACAAACAGCCTCACATTTGTCAGTCATTTTCCTTGTCACTTATTTTGTGGTTATTTGCAATTGTTCTTTCACAGCTGATGTTCCTCATTAGAGTGGGATGTTGCATGACAGCGTAATGATATCAAAATAGGACATGGTAACACTGCTGACCGCACATGGTCACCACAACGGGTCGAATTAATTAAAGTATGTTTTAGTACGAACTTGAATATTTTGCTAGATCTTGTTTTGTGTGGAAATGTGAGAGCAACAAGCACAATGAGTTTGTGGTGCTTGGTTCTACTGTGTTGCTAGTTTCTAGACATCATGCAGAATGTCTAGAAGGTGCAGTTTTTTTAAAGCACAATGTCTGTGAAGTTCCTATTTGCAGACACTGGTTCTCTGAAGGACATGTTTTTAAATTTGTATTGTCCAAAGACACACAACACTTCAAACCCGGCTTCCGGGCTCATCGCTCTGACCCGATGTTCTCCAATAATACTCCTTTATCCACTGCTTTTCTTTTGTGGCAGCTCTTTTTCTTTGTTGAATGAGTGTGAAATAATGTAAGTTGGCAGCTCGTGTTTACTTCCATCGGAATGAGAATGAGTAAAGTTACATAAAGGCCTTGCCATTTAAATGCTCGAAGCAGCCATTGCGAGCTTTAAGATAATTTGCGCTGAAACCTGCTGCCGCGTTTGCTTTTACTTCCAGCTCTGATCCACCATGTTGCTTTGTTTTCTTGTCTCGATTTGTTGCTCGCTGGTACCTCAGCCATCAGTGTTTTGCCCACCAGCATGTGTTCCCTGTCACTTCTGTCATTTTTTATTCTGTGCCCGGTTCCTCCGTAATATACTGAGAAGCACACCATTGCTCCCATATGAAAGGTATACGCTCAGTGAGCAGAGCGTCGCTCATTCTGATACAGACTAGGTGATCTAGAACAGACCTAGGTAGACACTTATTTATTTTTTTTCTTTTTCTCATCGGTAAGATGGAAAAACGTTTTGTGTTTGACTTCCATAAATAAATACGAATACAAGTGCTACTTCTACACTGGCAAAAATGAGCCTCCCAAAAACCAAGAATAAGTCATCTGCTGCAGCTTTCATGGGACATAAAAATAAAGATAAAAAAAAAAATGGCGCCAGCTGATACGTGAAACTCTGATTTAGTCCTGCGCAGAAGATTATTGCCCTGGACTGATTTTAGAATCTAGATGTAGATTAACAGCCCTGGAGGCTCTCTCAGGCAGCAAAAGAACACTTGGCCGGGGTGCATCCTGGACAGGGTGCTAGTGAACACAAGATAATTAATACAAGTATAACTATAATTAAAGGGCATGGTAGTTTTTGGTACAATTCACAAAGTAATCAAATAATGCCATATCCTGGGAGCTGGACATTTGCAGCTGACCACCTGCTTGAACGTATGTAACCTCGTGTACTGGCAGACAGGGAAAGTTCAGGTCCAGACAGTACAAATATAGACCAAGATTTTGTTTCCACCAACCAGTTGAGTATAAAGAGTCACATTCACAATGTACTCAACCGGATGGTTGAAACTAAATCTTGATCTGGATTTGTACTCTCTGGACCTGAACTTTCCACCTCCTGAGTACTGGCATGTCAGTGAGCGGACTTGAGCTGTCAGTGCTGGTGGGTTGTCGTCAAATGGCTCAGAACAGTTTAAAACGTTCCTGAAATATGATTTATGCTTGAAGCGACCACAACAAATTAAAGCTTCAAGAGGCTTTTGCTTTCATAAGCCATTTGTTGGCTCCTCTGTTTGGCTTGAATTAAATCTCTTTGTCTGGTGTCACTCCAAGCCTCATTGTCTGAGTCGGGGACGTCTCCTTCTGAATAGGCGGGACAACATGGAAGACGGCAGCTAACACTAAGCTCCCGGTTTGCTGGAAATGGTTTCAAAACATCGGATCAGTGACCGTCCCAAATTTACTTAGGCTGTTCTTATCCGTTTTGGGGTGTGGCATCAATTACACTGTGCTAATGAGTGTGTTCAGCCATTGGTACTTTCTCTGATTTATTATGAATTAATGTGATACTCTCACATGCTAACTGGGATACGGTGATGGAGACGGGCCTGTCGTTGCTGTCTCCTTCAGAAGATTTTGATGCATGGATTATTCCCTTATTTTTTATATTGAGGAAAAACTGCAGCAGAAATGTATAATAAACATATAAAGGTGAAATATAGATTTAGTAGTATCTTTGAGGTGGAGCAGGCTTGGTATGTACAGGCTCTTTTAAAGATTAGATTAAATCGCGGCTATACCATGATTTTGAATTTTGTCACAAGAAAAATATAACCTGGATCATATTGAATCTGTATCATCTTCGTGTGAATAAAGTCACATTTTTGAATTGAAAGGACAGACGGCATGAATAATTTATGGTTTGGTTTGTTGTTTTTTTTTTTTTTTTTTTTGCGGTGTGTAAAAATGAGTACATGACAGTTAGGTAATAGTAACCATCACCTTGCCTTGGATCCTCTGCTTCCCATGATTCATTGATGCAATGAGAAGACAAAGGCGTGTTGGCTAGATGCTCACTGGGGATTGTAAGAGGCCACAGACTGTGACACATTAACGCTCCACCGGGCAGAGAACTATGGGTTTGTTTTTATTTATGGAGATGAAATAAAGGAGGCGTAAGTTTCTTCCAGTGTAAAATTACGGAACTAGACATTGCTTAATTTACCTGTGGTAGTACAGCTGTGGGAGGTCTGGTGGTGTGGGTCCTGGGACTGCAATCTTAAGGTGGCCTGCCTTGGGAAGGGCCGTGCATTTCATGGTGAAAGGCTGTAGAGTCGATAGGTTAGTTTCAGTGACTGTGATGTTGTGGAACATTGAATGAAGAAATTTATAAACCCAAGTCTTCTGTGCAAGTGTTTTGTAGGAAGAGGCGTTTCCCCTACTTGTGAAACACTTGCGTATAATGATTCATTAAATAGCAATGAGTATATTTTGGTGCTGACGTTGACCAGCCTCGCTAAATAGTCCACTCCCCTTTCTTTTTTGTCACGTCCTTTTCAAAAGGCCTCAAGTATCGCCAATATCTGCTCCTGTCTACGTGAATCGACCCCACCAATGTTAACACAGAGTCATCATCTGAAAAAGCAAATAAGTGAGTTATGCGAAACGCTGCCTCAGCTAATGGCTTCCCCATTTCTCTGTGCTAAACGCGGCGTCAGCATTCAGCTGCGAATTTACAATTCAGATCTACGTCTCTACATGTACGATTTCTCGGCTACCCAGGTGGCCGAGCGCCGCTGCTTTTTTGGCAATCTGCTGCGAATGGTAGAGCTAAGGTGACCTTGATTTGAAGAGAGCGAAGTTCTTCCTCACCATGGGAGTCTCATTGGCCTACATTTAATATATCAATATCTAGGACAGATTGTACGGCTCTCAAGTTGAAATCTAGACTGGCAAAGACTTACAATGGCTGGCAGCAAAAGAGCACCTCTGCGTTTCACTTCTAAATAACTTTGAGCAGACCTGTAAGCTGGCTTGCTGGCAACCGTGCGTTCTTCTGGGGCTTGAAGTAGCTGCTCACCAGGAACAGATCGGAATATAAAAGCTCCTCATTTAACTTGTTAAAGTCAAAACAAAGGAAGCCTAAGCCTTAAAGGGCACACTTAAGGGCTTGTTTTGGAAATGCTGTTTGGCTGCCTGTCTTTATTTTGCTGTAAACCTCTGCTGTCTGCTGCCTTAATATGCCAAAACTGAGATGCTAAGAAATGGTTCAGTCTGATTTAAGGTCTCGTTTCGCTTCCCAAATGAGTCTCACTTCCGTGTTTATTTCTGAAGATGAGCGTGGGAATTTGGGAGGGGATGGTAAGGCCCCTCAGACAGTGTTACAGTGCCACACAAATCAAATATGTACTATGTCTCTCTCCTACACAAGCGAGTCTTATTAAAAGACTCTTCTGGAACTTATTCTAGTATATTCTATGGATAAAAAGATATACTAAACAATCTTGCTGGTGGGTCTCGTCCATCATCTAACCACAATCTGAGCATTAATTTTATTGAATTCCTTAGCTGACACAAGGCAACAGGCTCATTTCAGGCAACAATCTCAAGTGGCCTTCAGGACCATTTTACCTGCTGCCTTTGGAAAAATGTACAATAATAAGATGTGTTGAGGCTATACTCTCATTCTAATGCTCACTATTAAAGCACGAAGCTTTAGCCAGAGTTCAGGATACATTAAAGATAGAGGTTGCTCAGAAATATTACATTGGATCCAGCTGATTCATATTTAATATAAATTCTAAGCCATGCTATCCTGTTTATAACATAGCCGTGGAGCTCCATAAATACGGTCCAAAAGAGGCACTCAGAAATCCAGTTAAACCGGAGTCAGAGGTCAGATAGAGACTTTTGACTAGTTTAAAATGTAGTTTCTTGGCTTAAGCGACTTCATCTCTGGCTTTAGATCCACAATACACATTCCAGTTTTGCCTTCTCGGCCTGGATTTCTTTTGAGCTACAGAGCCTAATTAATTTACGAAGGAAACGCCAATGAATGCATGGTACATTTTGGATTTACATATTTTCAAGTCTTCCACAGAATTAAGCAGAATTTTTAATGTTGTAGGATTATTTTCAGCTCCGGCGTGCAAACCTTTGAAGGCGCATAATGATCTTTAGGAAGGTATGCCCTGATCCGTATGAGAGAGAGGAGCTTTTCCGTGAGAAGAGAGAGCACTGGAGAAACTTGAAATGTGGGTCAAATTTTATGCTCAAAGTATTTTTTAATCGAGTTTAAGGGGCTAATGGATCCTGCATCGTGGAAACCTTAATCCACACAACATGGTGATGAGGTTCCTGTTTTATTTAGGACTAACAATTAGCACTTCAAGGCCCTGCTCTCTCCTAACAATATTTATACCTAATTAGCATTATTTTCACTCTTGAGGTTTCAACCTAGGAGACTGATGTCAAATTCAAGAAGCTTGGTAAGTTCCTTGGTCACCTGATTTTCCGGTTTGGACTTTTGATTAATGTTATTTTTAAATGGTAACAACAGGACACACAACGTATTTTTTTAATGCACAGTCTGAAAAAAATATATATATATCGATTTCTTAATTATCAAAAGATGTTTTGGATAATGATTAATATAGTGGTCTTCCTCTAGTATGTAGAATCTATATTAAGTATAGCTTAGAATTCTAACTGTAGTGTCAACAGCACCAAATCACTTCTAGTTTGGAAGCTCATTTCTAGTCAAATTTTCACTGATCATTATGTCACTGGATGCAGCAGGCTGCCTGCATGTGAAATTGATTTTATCGAATACATGAAGGCACACGCAGCTTATTTTAAAATCAGGTTTATCTAGTAAAGATATAGGGCAAGGATTGGCAATTTCAGCCTTACAAATGTGTAGCATTATTAATGGCAGAAGAGTAAACAGATGACAGCAATAATTTATTGCTGAGTGGCCAAGTGTACATTTGCTATTTTTAAAATAGCACATCCTCTATAACTGAGGCTCTGGAATATGATTAACGAGCATGGTATCACACTGTCACTTGTGCCAAGGTTTCATTTGTCAACATCCTGTTGGTTCCTCGAATTTCTCATCTGTGTGGTACCTTCTATTATTTTTCCTGCTATCTGTATTTCATATCCGATGTTCTAGATATTTATTGGCAGGGAGAGAGAAGAGCAGTGATTGAGTTTGTAGAGCTGAGCATTAGTCTGTGAAGACGTGTCTTTTCACCACGTTGAATGGCCCTGGGGATCATGTTCTCACGGAGAACAGCAGGTTCACACCAGCCCTATAACAGGTGTATTGAAGGAGTCTGGGGCTGTCGGTATATTGCAATCATTTGGTGAGAGGGGGCTAAGTTGAGAGACGATGGCAGGGTGTCCTAGGAAGATTGGTGGTAGCTTACAGGGGTTAATTTGTAAACACTATCTGAGGTCATGCCACTTGAAATTATTGGGTTGGGTAGCAGGGGGCGGTTTGTTTACAGTCACTCACAGTGTGAGTAGGCGCGTTTGCTGCAGATACTGCGACTGTGTATCATTGATAATACTGAAACAACCACAAAATATAACCATTATTTTCATCGTAATTAAGAAGGTCTGTATATTAATTGCAAGATTTAAAAAAAAAAAAAAAAAAAAAAAGGTTATTCCACACACATTTGTACTGTGTGTGTGTGTGTGTTAACATGTGAAAACACATGGGGCAACTCTACATATTGAAAGCCATAACTATGGATTTCATATTAATTCAGTTTTAAAATGTGCCATTTCTTCATGCTCCAGTAGCAGTGGTTTCTTTGGTGATGGGAAGTATTGAGGGGGAGACTGTAAACAGAGCACAGAAGCTTCTGGAAGTGCACGTTGAATCATGGTACTTGTACATTCATGTGGAGCACAAGGCCAAACAGTTGACCAACTGCAGATCAATTGACTGCAAATGTCACCCTGGAGCGTGCGCAGGCAGCTTGGTGACAAACGCCCGGCAGAAAGCTTCGGCGCCCGCTACACTGCGGCTCAGACGCAGTGCGGAACACGTTCGCCCCACCTGGCCGGGTGCAAAGGTGAAAGACGTGCTCAGGTTGTGGGCACCTCAACAAGGCAGGAGAGTCATGTGGTTTGGGGTGTCTTCGACCCTTTTTTGGGAGCGGCTGCGCAACACCAGCAGACAGAATAACCGAGAGTTTCGTAACGTGGGCTAACATGGCCCAGACATATGGGTTCTTCTCCCTCTCTCCTCCCTGTAGTAATGTTTACTGAGACTAGGCACCTACAGCTTAAGCAAATAGTGCTCTCCTTCAACCATGTCACGCCCGTGACAAGAAGCGAGTGGTTTATGCTGCTCTTAACCCTTTCAAGTTTTATTTGTGGAGTAAAGGTGACATTACTGATTATGAAGTCCCAGAGACAAATCGTTTTTCACCGTAGTTTCCCTTTGTTTTACATTTACCCCAGAAAAAAGTCAGACTCTTCTGTCTTACTGGAGAAGCAGAAGTAGCTCGACTTTACATATCTAAAAGGAGAGGGAGGGAAATTACACAATGCCTGTCTTGTGATTTTTTTACTCCCTTTGAAAGCCAAATTTAATGTAAAAGTTTTAAGCATCTTTTTATGTTGAACTTTTGGGGAGGGTGTTAGCTCTTTTTTTTTTTTACAGCCAGCTAATAAAAAGTCGTACTACTGGCTGACTGGAGAGAGCCTGCAGCGTTTATATGAGTGCTTAGAGATGGAGTTGCATCCCTTGGCATATATACTTCTTTTTTGATCAAAGCACAACTTTGCTGTATAAAGCACCGGATAAAAGTCTAAGTGCACTTGCTTGATGCTGGTGATCTTTACTTAATCCATGGGAATCTCAACCAGCATGACCATTATAACATGCTTCCAGGATCTGCCATTCCATCGGATTAAGGATCGGGAACCGGGTCATGCTCTAATAACCCAAAATGCACCTCCGAATTGTGAAAGATCCATCTAGCAAAGAAGGAAAGTGAAGGACAATTCAGACAAACTACGGTACCTGGCCTGTCCAGAGTACAGATGCCAATCCTGTAACACTTGTGCAAGGTGAACTGGGCAGAAGAGTCAAAGCAAAGCAACTCAACCACAAGCGTCCAACATCTTTGGGAATTGCTGCCAAAGTGCGGTGAAGATGTGTCAGGTGATCTCGTCATATAACTTGTGAACTGGGTGTCTCATGTCTTTGAAGATGTTGTCCTAGCAAATTCTGGCTATTTCATGGATTCCAGGACTTGGCACTTTAGCAGTGCGTCTGTGTGACTGTTAATTTGTGTCCGTATAGCTATCCATCTTTTCATCCATACATTTTTGGATCGCTGGTCGGGGTTGTGGGGGAGCCAAGCCTCAAAGCTGGGGTACATCCTGGATGGGACTTCACGTGTCAATGTCTAGGGCAAATAGAACCCATAAGAATGCAAGCACCATATACCAAAGTAATGAAGAGAAGGTCACCTCTTTCAGCCTCACGTGTCAAGCCCCAGCACTGTTCCATCCCTGGAACCCCGCTAAGTCGCCACGCTTTACTGCACATGCTCAGTAGCTAAGGGTACGGTAGCATGTGGTATCAGTGTCCTTGCCAGCTCAGATGTCACCTTCTTGGCTTCAGGGAGAATTGGCCCCGTAGCCTTTTCTCTGTGCCTTAGTATGTTAACATGCTGGCCAAGTTTTGGTGTTCTGCAGTTTAATCAGGCAAACCCCACTCTTTCATCGCATCAATTTGTTTTCGTTCATGGCAGTCCTGTTTTGTGAATTAACTGGTTACTAAGCAGGGAAGCAAATCTTGTTTTCTCAAAGTCATTCCCTTGACTTTGCACAGGATGCATTTGTAAAAAACCAGATGGTTATGTAAAACTCCACAATCTTCACAGGGGAGGGGGGAGGAAGCCTGCTAATCAGAGTGGAACAGCTTGAATTTGGTTTCCCTGATGTTGTCACATGGTTTGTTGTGCTAGTGATTGCTATGCAGCATTTGGGACCAGAGATTACTCTTCTGGAACCCACCCCCCCTCCCAAAGGGAGCAATTACAGAGGGGTGTAGCTGAGGGAGTTTTCTTGCCAGCAGACCAATGGGGGCACATCTAGATCCTGCTGCTCACTCCCTACCACACTATTAAAGGGGGGATTCATATTAAACACATCAAACGTTTGACAGACAAAGCCAATCTGTGTTTTGCTTGCTAATTTGTCTCATTGTTTACTGCATTTGAATTGTCTGAACAGATATCAAGACACAAATTGAAAACTCTCTCTGTGCTCTCAACTTTTAGTGGATAGAGAAAAGTTTTCTTCAAAAACCAAACCTGGGCATCAGTTTTCACAATTTTAGAGTTACACACCTTAATTGCAATGGTTTGTTTTTCCTCTGTCATCTAGAATGCAGTCTAATGTAAAGATCTATGCAGAGGTCTACACCCAACCATTTTCTGTAACTGCTTGTTCAGTTCAGGGTCGTGGGGGTCTGGAGCCGACGGGTCCAAGGCAGGGAACAACCCAGGATTGGGGCATCAACCAATCACAGGGCACCCCAGCAGACAGTCTGGTAATTCCAATTGGCCTCAGCCTGTTTTTGGACTGTGAGGGAAAACACAGTACCCAGAGAAAAGCCCACAATGACACAGGGGATACATGTAAACTCACACACAGCATCTGGACGGAGACTCAAACCCTGGTCCCAGAGGTGTGAGTCAACAGTGTTTGCCAGTGTGCCACTGTAGATCTCCACCCACTTCTTAATAATACAGAAATAATACCAGTGGAGTGAAGGATGTTGATTTATTTCAGTAGAATTGATGTCTTATATCTGTATTTCTTTGATTCGTCCTTTTATTTAACATCCATAAAACCATTTATTGAGTACATGATCGGAGGGGGGGAGGGCACAAGACAGGACACATGCACACAGTGGTGGCAAGTTCAGGTTCAGGAAGTACAAATCCTGATCAGGATTTTGTTACAACCAACCAATTGAATCTAAAGAGTCACATTCACAGAATGTTGAGGCCTTGACTGGTTGGTTGAACCAGAATCTTGATCTGGATTTGTACTTTCTGAACTTCCCACTTCTGAATACATGCATGGACACAAGTACACAGACTCACACATTTTAGGCAAATGGCAAATTCCATTTGGCGGCGTGTCTTTGTTCTGTGGGAGGAGCTTAGAGAGAACCCAGGCAACAGCAGGAGAACATGAGAACTGCACACGAGGCTGGGGGCGGCATTGGACCCCGCCAGTCCTCGAGGTGTGAGCCATCACTGGGTGGCTGAGACCATGGATAAAATCCAGTAACCTTCTGTCCTTGGGTCAATGCAACAGGGGAGGATAGAGTCTTATTGGACATTGGTTTGGGAAATAAATTTAGAAGATTTACCTATTTTCTAGGCTATTACTCTCGAATACCTCACAGAGGGACATTGGTTTGAGTAAGAAGAGAAAATGATGACCCTACTTGGCCATTCAGGTTAGAGAAGGAGTTGAAACCTCTTGAGCACCAGACATTAGGCTGTTAGAGAAGATCTAAGGGCAGCTGTGCATGCATGGTGCTGTGGGTTTAATATCTCGCCGGTGTGTAGCTCAGTGGGTCAGAAAGATGTGTCTGGGATTGGAGGGTTGGTATCAGTCCTATATTTTGCCGAGTGGTTTTTTTGCATGTATTCATCAGTTCCAATCTAGATCAGGAAATGGAACTGGAGTTGGGATTGGAAAAAAAAAAAATTGGAATTGAAAATTGAATTTCAGGCAGATTTAAATCCCAACTCTAGTTCCCTTTCCTGATTTGGATTGGAGTTGATGAATGCATTCTGGAATGGCCCCTAAAAACAGTGTGTTGCTTTCAAAAGTAGGGTCTGCAAAATAAACGTGTGTGTATGTGTATATATATATAACCATAATTATTTAAAATGACGTGCTGCCTGTCAGAGCTTCAGCAGATGCATATACAGTAAGTGGGACGCTAGTCCTTATTTTAATGGCAGCGATATCTGATGCGGCTTTGGATTTACGCTGGTTTTCTGCAGCTCACTGATACAGATCGCTTATTACTGTAGCATTAGTGCTATCATTACTTGTTTTATTTTTTTTTACTTTAAAGCAATATAGGAATATTGTTGCAGCTTTTTAATCATTAATATAGTCTGCAGTCTTTTCTTCCTGTGGTATCCGTGATTTTTTTCGCCTTCGCATAAACCTGAAGAATGAATCATAGATCAACAAAGACTAAATACTTTGCTAATGAATAGATATAATACATAGACGGAGCAACTTAAAAATCACTGCTTTGTTGACAGAGTAGGTCACACTATAATAACCGAAGGTGCAATGTTCTGTAGAATAGTAGCCAGCTGGGTTACCCTGAAACGTAAAGCCACTTTTAACAATTATACTGATACAATGAGAGGCAACCTATTTAGATGAAGATGCACATCCTATAGGGGAAAATGCATATCACATGTTTTTTCACACATTCCTACCCTTGTTATCGTTGCTATTGGTGCTGGTAAACAGGGTAATTCGCTACTGCAAAGAAGGCGTGCTGTTTCACAGTTCAGTGCACTGGGAGGGTAGCTATGTGATAAACGCAGTAGCTTTTGTGTGTGTGTGTCTGTATTAGACATTTATAGAATGTTCCAGAAGTATTCTTGTAGATTTAGCTTATGCACCCAATGAGCACATTCTTATTTCATTTTGAGTATATTTATTAAGTATTCATGATTAACTTGACCCAGCCATGTCTCACTTGTGTGCAGGTGCATTTATTGTACAAAGATTATGTGCTGAAGTTATCGATTTTGGAAGAATTTCAGTTATTTTTCAGGCACTGAGCACTTACTGTGTCACGGACTAAATGACTTCATTGATTGTAAGTGATACGTTCTTGCCCATTCTGAGTCCTTACTTTAACACAGGAACCGGAGAGTTACTCATTTTACAAGCAGAATTTGTTTCTTGGCCTTGATGTAACGCTGTATAAATATATGTCAGGCTGCTAACCAACCAGATTTAGCTTTATTTTGTAAATACGGCATATAAAACATTACAGACGCAGTCCTGATTTTGTTTTGCCCCCCTTTTGCACTCAGCAAAGCCGCTATTATCAACTCATGCAGTTGCGTTGAGTGTCTTGTGGGTGATGGACCATTCTAGACGCAAGTGGGATGCTCTTGGGCCGGAAAAGCAGATAAGGTTCTCGATTCTCGATAAACTCGGAACACTGCACCTGGGACCTACTGTCATACCCTATTCAAGGGATTTTTATTTTATTTTTTTTCTCACCCACTCTTCCTTATATCATTGTCTCAATCCTTAAAAATGCTACTGTCTTCTGCCCCTCAGGGACACTTTAAGTGGATTTAATATGCAAATTTGTTCAGGGATCTTAGATTTCACAAGGATTCACCCAATCATTCTGCTTCCGGGAAAGATCAGCCAGGCCTAATGTTTTTTATTTTTATTGTTTGGTCTTCTTCGTTTTACTGAAGGCCGCGTGAGTATAATCTGGCCCAGGGTTCTCGACGGCCCAGAGAAAGCAGGGCTGAGTCTCACTGGCAGACGGGCAGAGCTCACCGAGTGGAGCGGCAGTCCTGCCGAGTTCCTGAAAGCATGCCTGGAGCCACAGAGTGAATTAAAGAGCACGTTTACCCCCAGCCCACCCCCCCGGTCACACACGGTCATCCCGCTGGGGGGAGCGGAGATCGCTGTCGGAAATGCCCACCGGGGACCTGGATCCGGGAAGTGTGCCTGCAGGACGCGGCCTTAAGTGCTGCGGTTAGTGCTCTCCACAGCCACGGCGAACCCTCAGCCTGCAGCTACCGGGGACAGAAACCGGGGGCAGGAACCCGGGACGTGTCTTCACGCCGGCTCAGGCGGCCTGGCTGCGTCTGCCCTCGTTTTCACATGAATGACGGACAGCGATAAATAGTTTGTAGGTTTCCTGTTTACGGTTTGACAACATCTGATACCAAGTCTCAGCAGAAATGAGTTGGGGTTGGGAATGTGGCTTAAAAAAGGCAGGGGGGGGGGGTGTATGTACCATCATAATCTATAAAGTTTTGCAGGACTATTCCTTTGTAGAATATGCTCTAGGTGAAATTCTTCATTGAGCTCATGCTTTTAACCAAATACATGGATTTATTTAATAAAAAAAAAAAAAACCAGGAAAGTAAAAATTGTGGGAAAATGAGTGGGGTCTGTCACAGTATGTGTGTAGCAGAGCACATCGAGTTCACGCGAGTTCACCAACACGAGGTCGAAGCTGGACTGGTCAACCCATCAGGCGACACAGGAAGCCCACTGGAGTGCCGTCTTCTCGGGGGTGCAGACTGGGCAAGCCAGTGTCCCCAGTGCAGGGTCACCATTAAGGGTCATGATGAGGTTCACATCACTGGGGAGACAAAGTTACTGTATAGCGCAGACAGCTAATCGTATTGTCTGCTGGGGCGTTTCTGCTGCCGGTGTCTTTTAAGGTTCATTTGGTGGTTGACTGTGCGCGTTTATGAACAAACACAGCTCTCATCCTAAATTGCGGACTTCAGCAGAAAACAACCGAGGAACTACATCCCTCTCAGCCCTAGCGGGGCAGCTGTGGACCAGTGACGGTTCTAGACCATTTCAACTGAGGCGTGTCAGACTGGGGCCAGTTATTCTGCTGGGTGGGGGACAGATGCATTTGACCATAATGTTCAAGTATTACTTTCACTCAGCATTAAGAAGCAAAAACAATTTTTGAAAACCGATGTTATTTATGCGATGCTTTGCAGTCACAATTTGCGGTTTTTATGAAAATGTAACTCTGATTTCCTATTTAGACTTCCTCAATCTTGATTGTTTTTTCTGTCATTGGCTTCACTTTTCACCATCTGAAGCGACCGCCCGGCCCACCCGTAAAGAACGGACTCACGGCTGACGTTTGTGTTTTCCCTGTTCCCAGCGCACAAAATACTAGCCCACATATTGTACATGTATGTAAATAATAATAATAATAATGATGATTGTAATAATCATGGTGGTCATGGGGGTCTGAGAGGACCTGTCGTGGACAGAGCGTGCCCAGACTCGGGGCTCGTAACCAGAGCAGTCGGTACCACCTGAGGAAAGTCAGTCTCCCGGCAGCCCAGAAAACGCTATTGAATGCATCCTGTCCATGAACACTACATCCCGGTGTGGTTTCTGTACCGCTCAGGACCGCGTAGCTCTGCAGAGAGATATTTGCATAGTGGAACGCACCTCCAGGCGTGCCCTCCCCTCTCTGAGAAGCATCTACATCGGTCTCTGCAGAGATTATTAAGCACTATACTCATGCCAGTAACTGCCTGTGCGTCTCGCTCAAATCGGGGAGATGCCGGTTCTGTCTGATGTCCGGAACAGGGAGAGTCCAGAGGAGCCTCTTTCCTCAGGCCATCAGCTTGCTCAACTTGGACGTGCCTAAAGCCATTTGTACAGCTGATTGTCAATCAGTTACTACATTCCATGTCCACTGCGAGTTGCACACCTTCACGACTATGCCTCTTGCACTCTGCTGTCTCCTTTGCACTATAAAAGGCATACTTTCATTTGTCTTTATATACATCCTATATACATTCCTTATATACATTCATACCCTGTACAGCATTGCCCCTCTTATATTTTTTTATTGTGTTAAATTTTATACTTCTTTAAATTCTTTTGAACAGTCTATTGAACAACCAGATTTCCATTTCACTGCAAGTTGTACTTGTAAAACTGTATGTGATGAATAAAGATCTGGAATCTTGAGTCTAGAAATGTGCCGCTGGTTTGCTATTGGCTCAGTGGGTTTGGAGACTGTGCCTGTGATTGGAATGTCACAGGTTGGAATCTGAGTACCATCAGCAGAGTGATCTCACCACTGGGAACTTAAGCAAGACCCTTAACCCCCCCCCCCCCCCCCAGCTGCTAAAGCCTTGTGTTCTCTGATGCCTAGATGGGCCTTAGCCCCCCACAACCCTGACCAAGATAAACAGATGGAAGGACAGATGAAATAACAGCATTTTTCATGTAACAGTTTTTTGTTCTTTATCTGCTATAGAAAATGGCATATTGAAAAAGACTCGTTGCGACTTGGAGAGTCTCCTGCTACCAGAGGCTGTTAGACGTTAATAAAACCAATGTGAAGGAGAGCAGCCAACAGGAGCTGCCTGTCCCGCTTGCCCGCCCTGGCAAGCTCACACTGTCATAAACATCACATGACACACCAGCAAACGGCCTGCAATCTACCAGGCAGACTGTTTCAGCATTTTACTATTCCCCAAAACGGAGGCGAGACGATACTGTTTTGATCCAGTTATTCGGTCAGGGAGTGACTCTTTCACAGTGCTGTAAACCTTTTATAATTCATGTTCAAAAACGGATGCGCGGAGCTGCATTTCCGTTGAGGCCGTGTCATTGGTTTCCAACTTTTCACATGTTGTTTTAGACACTAGCAGTACAGAATGTGCAAATTGGCTGTATGGTGAGCTTATTGGCTTATTGGTAAATTTATCAGGGGTCTCCAATATCTCTATATCTGTGTGATCCTGGATTATTTCGGATTATTTGGTCTTTTTCTGCTCTTAATATGGGGATCTTAAAGTATGTTTTTGGGCAAATCAGGTGAATTCCTGAGAGCTGGTGCCCCCTCCCTAGACTCCACATGCAAAGCAGTCTGTGTCTATGAGTGAGGTGTAGGGCCAGTCCTTGTCCTTGTAGGGCCAGTCCTTGTCCTTGTAGGGCCAGTCCTTGTCCTTGTAGGGCCAGTCCTTGTCCTTGTAGGGCCAGTTATGTGATCGCATGGGTTCATGTCAGTTTTCCTACAATGGTTGCTTGTCTCCACTGGGGTGTCACCCCATTACTGAGCTCGCACCCGAGCCGGTTTCGTGGCACCCTAATCTCATGTGCTGCAAATGGTTTTATTATTTTTTCCAGTCTTCGCCAAAAAGGCATGTTTTCATTTGACTTGGGGGATTGTCTTGTGCCCCGCCTCCCCATTTTGATCATGTGGCTCATCCCTGCATTCTGTCTTCACTTTGGAAAAAAAGCTGTGCTGTGTCTCCATTTAATTTGCCCCCATTATGACAGATGAACTGGGGGCTCTGTGGCCTCGTCTTCATACATGAACGGAGTTTTGTTTCCTTCTCGGCACAGAGAGGGAGGTACTGGGGGCCTGAGTATCAAGGCTCGGAGCAGCTGCCTCTTCTGACTGCCTCTTTATGTTACCTCTCCTCCCTACCGCTTCCCCTCTCCCTCCTCTCTCTTCTTCCTCTTCTGATCCCCTTCCACCCCACCCTTCCCTCCCTATTGCACAGTGGGTCTGTCTGACTTGAAGTCCCCTGTCTGGTGACACTGGGCCTCACCCCACACCCTGCCTCTGTCCGCCTCCACCACTCAGCACACCGGGCCTCCAGAACACCGGCTCTCTGGACCTCAGCTCGTCACCTGGGCGGCAGCCGAGCCCCACGCTGAGCTTCAGTCCCAGGGAGCTGCAGAGATAAATGATCCAGGAAGGTGAGAACTTCCAGGACTCCGGATCTCTCTACTGGCCTCCGACTCAGCTCTCAGTATGATGTCAGAGAAAATCTGCTTCTGGGCGACCAGGTCATGCGTGGAAAAATAATCTGGTGCGTGTTTGTCTCTTTGTGTCATTTTTTTTCCCTTACGCTAAAATTAGGGCATATTTGTAGCCTGATAAGGTGGAAACAGGCTTTTAATTTATTTCAGCTCTTATTAAATGGAAGGTGATGCAGTATCTGGGGTTTGCACTTATCTGCATGTTACACCACCATGGCACCAGAGGATATTAAATTTATTTTTAATAAAGCGCTCTTCCTGACGTAGCTGCCTGCCCAAAAGTGCTTCTGGACGGTTTAGCAACATCTGACTTGTGCCAGTTTGAGGGCGCGTGGGAAAGCACCGGTTCCTAGTGGTTTCTGCCCTACTGCAATGTCAGCTGTTTTATGGTTTTTAAAATCGCTTCCTCAGTTGGTGGACTTATCATGGCAACCATGGATCGTCTTATATTTCCCATCGAAATAATAAGTAGAAAGATATACTGATGCAGGGCCATCAGAAAAGCAAACGTTTAGTCTTTCATGTTTGCAGGACTATAAAGCGATTGTGGCTTTAGGTATCTATCGAGGTGCCTGATCTAAAAATTATGCTGCCAGTTTGATCGCTTTTGATAATTTTTCATTTTGTGGGCACCGTGGTGGGTTGGTGCCACAGCCATCCTGTCTCCCGCTTTGTGCCCTGCGCTTCCTGGCAGAGGCGCCAACCTCGTTGTGCCCCTCCGCTGCATCGGTGGATGTAGATCGTGCGTGACGGAGGGACGGGTGGATTTTTCGTTGGGGTTTATTCTGTTGCGTTTGCGAGTCCCTAGCCAGCGGCAGGCCGGTTTCCCGCGACGTTAGTGCTTCTCCACTCGCTTCTAGCCGTTAAACAAATGGGGTCTTTTAACTGTGATCTGTAAGCAACAGTCTGGTTTACACAGCCGCAGTCTGAGCCGGATGCGGCTGGCTGATGAATTAACTTGTACACGGGTGGTTATGCACATTGGCCCTCTGGGCAGGTTGTTATGCATGTCACCCCTCCGTTGTTATGCTCACTGGCCATTTGGGTTATAGCTTCCGTTCCCCTCCTCCAACCCCACTGGCCCCCGCATTTCCAGTGGCTCCAGCGTGTCGGATCTGGGCCGGGAAGTTAACGGGGATAACAAATGACCAGTAAAGGGGACATGCACCCAAAAAAGCACAATGGCTCACACGTGCGTCCACATCCATACAGACACTCCTCTGTGATACGGCCTGTGCAAGTTGCCTGCCTGGCATCACTCCTGGGGGGAGGGCAGATGGCAGCTTCGGCACACAGAGGCTCGAGTGTGAGTCCTGCCCACGGGTGGGGCCATCTGCTGTGCCCCCCCCTCCCCCCCGTCTCCCAGTGCCCCAGTGCTCAGGCCGCGTCAGAACCTCCCTACGCGGGCGTGTTGCGTCGGTCCGTTCTGGTCCCGCTGTGCAGCGCCGCGTGCCAGAAACGTGCTCCTGTTAAATTTGTTGAGGAACTTTTTTTTTTTTTTTTTTTGTCTTTCCCTGGTTCTCACAGTGGGATATTCCGAGTACAATAGTGATACTTTTATTATCCCCATGTGGAAATGGTCTTTTTGCCTGCCGCCATCTTGCTCTCCTTGAGACACATAGACGCGCGTACAGGCGAGTGCAAGCTTAGGAGGGGTCAGAGCACTGGATCAGCCTGCATGCCGCATCCCTGCAGCAGCTGGAGTTAAGGGCCTCGCTCACCCACACAACTGCAGCATCACTCTGTTGGCCATGGGATTCAAGCCAGCAACCTTCTGATCACAGGCATGGAGACATAACGCACTGAGTTACACACCATCAAGGCAATATGAGAACTGTACATGCGAACACAGTAATAATTCTCATTCTTCTGTTTTTGTTTTATTTATATGATGCTGTAATTCACAGTTATACCCCGTAATGTGTGACCCTCATTTGCTGAGTCACTTTAGTTCCCTGACATTTATGGTAAATGGCCATTATTATGTGAATTTGGACCAGGTGTTAAAACCAAAGTCTAGATGTGATATGATGTGATGAACTGTATATCCAAATCCAGGAGCTGGGAATTCTTTGTTGCCTAAACTGTGCTGCACTAAAACCCCAATTACTGCTTTTCACATGAACTGTTAATAATAAATGGCTAATTATGTTTTCTTCATCCCTCTGGCCCACTACTGTGACCGTAGCTTTGGTAGCTTCCAGTTGCCACCACTTTCTCCTGCCACAGCAGGCTAAATTCAGCAAAACGCATTACGTTGTATTGCCTCACATAATGGATCTTCACATATGTTAGATACTAGAAAACACTTATTAGCTTCACTTATATGGAAAAAAGTGTTTTTTTTTCTTGTGTTCATGCTGGAAGCACTATATAATTATGGCATTTTACAGTTAATTCAGTGTGAGGTAAAACAAACACACAAATATTTTAAAGACGTTCACCTCGGTTCGATCGGAGCGTGGCTTACAGTAAGTACATGCTCTAATCCACAATGCACTGCAGCAACCAGAACAGCGCCATGTATCTGTTGTGGCCAGAAAAGGAATTGCAGCTCTATTGCGAGCCACTAGAGCGCAAACGTGCATATTTGCTGCAGCGAAATTTTGCACGGTTTTGATTTCAGTGAGACAGAAGCCAGCAGAAAAAAAGATCCAAATGAAATCCGAATCACTTTCACTATAAAACATTGATAAAGCATTTTCAAAATTCTACTACAAGTGTAGTATAAATAAACTGGATGGTATTGAATGAACATGTGAAGGTACATTATACTATTCTGAAGACATTTTTCTTGACAGTGATAAGCTTTATATGCAGCAATTCCAAGGTGGCGTGCCTAGCAGTTTGCTATTATCTTTCATGCCTATGCTGGGGTCAAATTGTCCCCCAAAGACCCATACCAGATAAGATGGATCTTTATCGTGACTGTTACAGAAACAGTGAAAAACAGTTTAGCCGCTCTCTGTTTAGCAACATAAGTTAAAGTAATAAATAAGAAATGAGAACAACACACAAAAAGAGACAGCCGCCCTATTGCAGTATGAGTGAGTACAATGTGTACAATATGTCAGTGGAGGTAGCGTGTGCTTAATGACCAGCTCTAAGCTTAGAGTCTCATAGTAACATAACTATTGTAGGAGTGTTTCAGTGACGATAGTCCCTCACGGAGTCCGTGTTTGTGTGGGCTTGCGTGCCTGTTTATGTGGGTGTGTATGGGTTTGTGTTTCTGCCTGCGACGGGTCGCTGTTGTTTTGATCGTCGATTAAGCAGCTGTTTGTGAGTCTTAACTTCGCAGCGCTGTGTCCATCTTGGCACCAGATGGCTGACGTGCAGGTCCTGGTTGCTGAAGCCACCTGTGATGTTGTTCTGCCCCTTTGCATCGGCTCAGGGGAGTGCCGTCTATGTTGGAACACTAACGGTGTTGGACGGTACTCAGGACGGATGATTCATGGAAAGAGGCATTGCCCATTATCGTGTATCCTACCATCGGTCTTCCAAAACTGCTCATCCAAGGGAGGGCTGTGCTTGGAGCCTATCCCAGAACAGGGCATGAGGCAGGGGACACCCTGGATGGGACGCCAGTGCATCACAAAACACACATGCTCAAACACTACAAACGATCCGGAACTGGGATGGGGAGCCTGGTCCATGTAGAGCTGGTGTGGGTGCGAGTTTTTGGGATGACCTCTCAGTCGGCCAATAATAAAGCAGTGCTTCCTAACTCCAGTGCTGGGAGCCTGCAGTCATTGGCTGATTGGGAGGTCGTCTCAGAATCCCGCTCCCACGCCGGCTCTCCAGGGATCAGGCCTTCCATCCTTGATCCAGAGACACAAATGCATGCAAGCGCATGTTTTTGAACTGCCGGAGGGAACCCGAGTCTCACAAGCAGAGAGAACATGCAACCTGCACATCAGGTCCACAGCCGTGGGGGTGGAAGGTTGCAGTGTTTTCCCCTCACTGAGTCACTGTGCTGTCCGTGTATAAAACCTGCTTTGTGTAAATATGTAGGTATTGGGCGTACACAAAAAATAATTACAAGGCATTTGTCGAATACCACAGGCTGCACTAAATGTCATGGGATGGTGTTTTGGCAGGGACACGTGCAGCATTTGGAAAGGAGGAGGACAGCTGAATATCAAATATATTTTACATCTCCATGTGAGATCACAGGAACCATCCACAGTGTCCCCAAGATGGCAGAGAGAAAAAAAGGGTTGGGGGGGGGGGTCGTCTTCTGTTGCCCTCTAGAGTAGAGGATACCATGAAGAGTTCGAAAGCAGATGGTTCAGGATTTGATTTCCAGCAAGGGCATAACGTTCGGGTGCCAAGGATTCGAGGGTCTAACTGCAGACCTTCTGCAAATAAGACCCAGTTGTTTGGAAAGAGCCATGCATTGAAATGGGGAGGAGATCATTTATGCATGCAAGCATATTTCACTGCCCATGTACTTTTAGACATGCCCTGACCTTGACTTAATCTAAGCAAGCTGCAGTGATCCATTTTAATTTAAACACCGCCCCCCAATCCCCCAGTTTCCTCATTGCCAATTCTATTTAATGCTCGGCTGTCTCTGACTCTGCTCTGTGCCTGGCAGGAAGCGGGGAAGGCTGCAGTGCTCTCCTCTGGTTGACACCCTTGCCAGCCCAAGGCCATTTTCACACCGTGGGTCACCCCAACCCCCAGAACAATGGCTGCATTGCAGTCACTTTGATGGTCCATAGGGGGCGCCTGTGTGACATTGAGTCACCCCTGTGGATGAATGCTTTCTCTTGCACTTGATCACTGCTGAACTCTGAGTGACAACAGCTAATTTTGTCACTGCAGGAAGTGTGGCTTGAGATGTAGTAGGGTTTCCCAATCCGAGTCCTGGGGGATCTGCTGTTTGCTGCTCACCGAGCTCCCAATTAATCGGGTGTGATTATGTTCTTGAATGTCTTATGACTTGCAAGACATGAGAGTTTTGATTTCTCAGTAAATGATTTAATATCCCCTTTGTCATCCAAATTAATTGTGTACTTCAGTAGTTAATTGATTTCTTAATTGCTCCAAGCCCTTCAACAATTAGGTGACTGATTGCTTGGCATGCATTGTTTTGTTTGAGACATATGGGAATTGAAGTTTCACCTTCTTGTTTGTAGACAGTACCAGTTAAAAGTTTGGATACACCAAGCCTCCTATAAAGGAAATTGTGTTACATCATGTGACCTGGCCACCTGATCAGAACGGTATAAATGGATTTGGAGGAGCATGACCAGAGAGTGAAGCCAATGAGAGACAGCCGGGACAGCATCCCAGGGGGCCTCCTCGTTAAACTGCCGTAGAGGAGACAGTAGGGTCAACCTATTCCTGGAGCAACTGGGGCTAAGGGCACAATGGTAGGATCTCTCTGCTGGACCCCCACACAAATCATTTTTTTTGTGTAATACTATTTTGGTCAGTGTATGATTTGATATGTTATTTTATAGTTTTGATGTCTTTATTTGTACTATTCTCTTTACAATTTCATTCAAGTTTTCAAGTTTTCTATGGAACAAATAAACTCTTTCTGACTGGTAATGTAAATATTGCTTAACTTTTTTTCGCAGGTCTTTTCTCACTTCATGGTTTTCTGATTAGTGTTTTGTACCAGCCCTGTCAATTCTGAGCACATTTATAGGTTATATAGTGAAAAGGACATGTTCTGAATTGCCTGCAAATGAAATATCACTTGCCCTACGGAACACGTACAATGCTTTCGCATTCTCTCCTTTGAAATATTCAGGGATAGGAGTGAAGCTTGGGGTCAGATTAATGAGGCAGGCCTGATACTGCGCAAGGGTCCAACCGTGATGTGATCATGGCATTCGAACCTGCAGCCTTGCAGTCAGGGGACACAGAGACCTAACCCACAAAGTCATACACCCCCATGGTCTCTCTGCCTCCATTGCTCGTGGATCGTGTGAAATATCACGCAGAGTGCCATCGATCCCAATACTTGGGCTGCAGTCTCTCTAATCCTCACGTCATTGTGACAGCGAGAAAGTTGAGCCTGGTGACAAAATATCTAAATAAGTTTTCTTATTGCATTAGCTTTGTCTGCACTGATCTATGTGTGACGTCTGATGTGTGTGTGTGAGAGCAATCGCACCCCAAGAATGCTGTAGTGTAGTCACTGTCTACGTTTATATGGACACCATTGTGCTTTAGGTGGAGCTGAGGCGTCCCTGCCTTGTTCTTTGAAAACACTAATGTGTGGGTCTCCAACTGCAGTCCTGGAGAGCCACTATCCAGTCAGTTTTCAATCATACCTGGCTTCTGATGAGCCACACCTGTTCTCAGGTAAATACCAGGAGCAGTTTGGCTCATCAGAAGCCAAGTAGGGTAGAAAACGTACTGGATAGTAGCTCTCCAGGACCGGAGTTGGAGACCCCTGCACTAATGGCATATAGGTAGCTTTGCAGATTTTCTAAATAGGTCATATTGTGTTTAGAGGAAGGGCATGTCCTGGATTTTGGTGGGGTGGATTCCTAGTTTTTAAATGCTTAATACCTATTGTCATGTGATATGTAGCGTTACACTTCCCAGGCTCATTAAATGTATTTTTATACATGTTCGAAAGGCATGTTTATTTTTATTACTAGGTTGCTGCGCTATAAAAATAAAGATCTTTGCAGCCCACCTGGGTTGGTCATTTCTTGCAGTTTTACATACATTATTTGTACTCAAATAAAACTGACAACATGCACATTTGCGTTTACAGCTTCCTCTGACGTGTGTTGCATAGGAAGAAATAGAATTAAAATCCATAAACATTAGCTAGTCCTCTTTGAATTAAGAAACTGGAAATAATTAGCAAGGGCTTTGGTGGGGGAAATGACTAAAATCAGATATGGTAGCTGTCATGTTGCTGGAGAGATTGAGTAAATGTTCATTGTTCTTTGCAAACCGCAAATTGTAACTCTCCAGACATCCAT
Organism: Brevimyrus niger; assembly: GCA_015164015.2. Taxonomy (NCBI): domain Eukaryota; kingdom Metazoa; phylum Chordata; class Actinopteri; order Osteoglossiformes; family Mormyridae; genus Brevimyrus; species Brevimyrus niger. Next base: position 11,474,891 of record JAABNY020000039.1, read on the forward strand.
TAACGATATGTTGCAACAGTTGTCATGATGTCCCAGTAGGTAATTATGTAGCCGTGCTTTTAAAAGCTGCTAGAAAATATTATAAATCCATATATGCCAAGTTGCTTTAATCCAATGGTGGCCTAATTTAGCCTTGTGGTCAGTTTGAATTAGTGAAATATCTCACCATTGACAGTGTGATTCATACGCCGAGTTAGTGAGTGGAATTGCAAGTGGATCTCTAGCTTACAGGTACAAATAATTCGAAATTCTTGTCAAGACAAAATATTGACCTTGACCCCCCCCTCCTTTTGGTATTTGTGTGGCAAAATGCAATTAAGTCTGCGATGGCGGGGGTTTATAATCTAATCTGTTCATAGTAAATTGCAGGTCTAATTTGATTTGCCTCCCAGCAGATCAGACTGTGAGACGGGAGGAATCCAGCTTCAAATGAGCTGTGATATATCTTCTCCTAACATCATGTTACCCCAAGGATGCTGTACCTGCTGCAAACGGCACGGACAAAACGAGATGTCCACCCCGACCTCATCCGTCACCCTGGAGCCCTTCATGCCAGATGTTTCATGGTTTTTCATTCCAGCCACGATCCACTGAACCACATTCATTTGGCCGCCGCTGCTTTATCAATGTCATGTGGGCCGTGCGGTGCATGTATTTAAGGCTGTGTTTTGAATTACATTCAAAGCCGTACACAGTTTCTGAAGGTGGGGGTCACACATTCGAGATACAATGTAATAATCATTAGAGGTACCGAGTGGTAATTGTGTCACTAAGAGCTCCCCATTAACCAGGGGCCGATCTCAGGGGTGGTTAGTAAAAATGTAGTCACCCCTATTCAACCCCCCATCAGAATAATAATAATAAGGAAATATGGATCATTTAATTTTCTAAGTGGGACCATAGAAGAGATATGGTGTGGCATGCCCGCCCCCATAAATATAACTGCCCCCTGATGGCTACCCGGATAAAATTTTCTGTTGTTGCTGCTGCCATGTTCTCCTTCATCCATCCATCTTCTGTACCTGGTTGTCCTATACAGGCTCACAGTGGTCTGGAACTTCTCCTGCAAGGGAAATAGCTGGGACAGGGGCTCAAAAACACATTGCTGGGCAACACACACCATTCATGCACACCTCAGAGGAAACCCCAGAATGACACGGGGACAAGATGTAAACTCCACACGCATGGAGCTAGAGCGGACTCTTGAAGCCTGGTCCTAGAAGTGCGAGGCAACAGTGCTATCAACTGCCGTTCCATCATTTCCAGAAAATGACTGAACATGCCGTACCGAGATGATCTCACCCTCGCTGATCTTCTAAAGTGGTGCCAGGGGACTGGGAGACCCTGTGCAAACGGGTTTTTGATTCCCGGGGTAGTGAACAGAACGTGTTCCCTTCACTGAGGAATGCTTATGGCTGTTGTTTGTCCTGTTTGTCCGTTTTCGTTCTGATGAGGTGTCGTGCCTCGCGTGGATTCGGTGACTCACCCCACGCTGTCATCGGTGATATTAGACACGGCCTTTTAATTATCAGCAGGGACCGTAACCGCGTCACCATGTGCCACAGCAGAATGGCACCTTATTTCTGCTGCAGATTTTTTGTTGGGCAGTTTACACGTGTTTATGGATTTACGTCGCCTTGCCGACGGGACGGCAGTAAGCGATACCATTCGCTTTATTTGAGCTACACTGCGCATGTCCATTTTTCTATCTGGTTTTCTTTTTCTTAATTATTCTATATCATTTTCTCTTATTTTATTATGTATTTATTTTGTGGTTTATTTCTTTTTATCCTTTTATCAATATGACCATTTTTTATTATGGTGGAATTGGCCATGTTTCATTACACCGTAGGTTACAGTCTGACACTGCGACAAAATGGGACGAATAAAAATCCTGGAACAGAAACGGCGAGGAAAAAATACAATAATCATGGCCTGTAAATCTGAATGGTTCAGGCAAATGATGGCAGCAAATTATCTGCTAGTGTTTTCGGACAAGATATTCTTGGACACTGCGGGTTCAGTGAGTACGGAATTCTCTATGACGTCCTTGCTACTGGAATGTTACTTTGAAACATTGTGAAATGTTGTAAGCTTAACAGTAACGCCTCTTTCTGTTTCGTAGTTTATATAGTGCAAGTTTTGCACTGAGAAGTTTCTTGGCTGGGGCGATGCTCAGCATCAGCCTATTCCATGTGTCCCCCAAGCGTATTTGTGTCCGAACGCTGTGGCTTGGTAAAGAGCAGCCAAAGCTCAGCATGTGATAGAGAGCTGGGGAATGTAGAGTGCGTGAGCAGAACAGGGCTGAGTGACAGGAGAGATGTGTGCCTCCACTGCACCCCCGGGTCACGCTTCAGAGACGGAGATCACAAGGACCAAGAGAAGGTCCTCTTTTTCCTCTCCAGCCTCCACAGCTACTTTCCAGCGTGCTGTTCCTGTCACGCACCCGTCATGACGAGCATCGACTTCTGGAAGTCGAAAATTCATGCGCTGCCTGTCAGCTGTGAATGTTGAGGTCTTGTGGTTCTCGGTGATCACCTTATTGTTCATGGTTGATCTGAACTGTGTCTTTTTTTTCATCAGTCTGTATTTATCCTCTTCCCCCCCCTCGTCAGACTGGGCCCGATGGGCCATGTTTGCATGTCTCAGCACCCTCCCACATGTCTGATGGCGTAGGCCAAGTGACCAGGCCCCCTCCCTGCTAATCGCATTGTCCAGTCCGCGGCCGCATTTGCCTGCTGTGTAATGCACGACTCCTTCCTGGCTTGGCTGCGTGGTCAGGCAGGGGGCGCCGGTGGCCAATTAAAGCTCTGTGGTGGATCTTCCAGTCATCCGCCGGGGGGGCGGAGCAACGTAAGCCTGATCCCATCAGCTGGCGCGTTCAGCGCCATGAAATATTCATTAGAGGAACACGTCAGCTGTCGTGCCACAGTGCTTTTTGTTGGGTTGTTTGTTTGACAGGTCATGTGACCGTTAGCCCAGAGTGATGAAAAGCTACTAAATTTGTTACATATATGATTACTAGTCTGTTTTGCTGCCTAAAACACAGTAGCTATGCGGCATTAATACTGAGAACAGTTTATGTTGAATGATAGTGTTTTCTTCAAAACTGTGTATGTAGTTGAACTAAGGTGTTTTGTCACAAGATAAAACAGAACGTAAGAGACCTGATTTCGTAACTCAGTTTTGATAAAATATGAAAGGATAACGTTTTTTATACGGCAGTGTAGTGAGTTGATGTTGATTTACTGTTCATTTAGTATGAGTGGTGATTCCATTTGAATATAAGGCTCCAAATGATTCTGTTAATGTGTTTCAGTTTTTTTGCTCCTTTTTACAGCAGATATCTTGGCTGAATAAGTAAATGCAGAGTTTCAGCTGGACAGTTTGCTGCCACGTGTCTCCGCGGTAACGCGGCCATTGTGGTCTGGGACTGTGGAGTGAGGAAGGGGGCTGGACAAGGTGTCGGGGGGGGGGGGGGGGCATGTCAGCTGCGGGCCGGAGGTGTCCATCAGTCTGCATTTGTAATGTGTCTTGGCATTTCACTGCAGCCTCTGAAAGTACCTAATAGTAATGTCCATCCACATCACCATGGCAACCGGGCAGCCCGGATACTGTGTTTTTTTCCCCTTTGTTTAAATCCTTTACTGCTAAAAGGATCCTTTAGCCACTGGTGTTGCACAGTTAAAAGGCCTTTCTACCTTGTTTTGAGACGATGCCCAGATTTGTTCCCAAGGTCCTCTGTCCTCTGCCATTACAGGCATTGATTTCAGCAATTTCTTTCATTTTGAGATAGCCGTTACAGACTGCGACTCCGGCTGATGGGGATTGCGGATGTACTGTAAGGAGCATAAGGGCAAGGATTGGCGGGTCTGTGTTAGTGCTCCGTACCTGAAGTCTCACCAGCCGTCGTGGGCCACGGTGTGGGAGTAGCTGCTGGCTCATCTTCTTCTCCTTGACCTGGCCTCAGTGTCGCCCCATGTTGGTCGGCATGGTCTCGTGCTCTCCGCAGTTCCACTCGAAGGAACATTTCTGGAACGGCTGGGTGGTTCTCCCGACCAGACAGACTGGGTGGTGCGTTATGGATCAGTGTCTGTGAGGTCTCTGTCATGCAGGAGGTCCTGGCAGCTCATCCTCTGCAACAAACCTATAGTCAGGCTGCTGCTGCATATAAAAAAGCCCATGTTTAAGTCATTACAGGCGGTTGATGGTGTGAGTTTGGAAGCTGGGCGATAGACGAGAGATCAGTGACACACATGGTGTTTGCCGCATCTCACTGGCAGGTGGTGCAGTGGCTCCTGCTGCATTAACCGACTTTTGTATCTCCGGTTTGTCCCCCGCAGACTCTGCGCCTCGTCCTGCATGACCCCCGGCCTGGAGGACGGCATGTGTCGTGCGTAGACCTGAGGCGACCATGAACCACCTGAACGAGGCGGGGCGGGAGGCGGAGCCCGGCAGCGGCGGCCTGGAGCGGAGCGAGGCGGTCGAGGCCGAGATGGGCGAGGCGGAGCCCCAGCCGTACGCCCAGCACCGCCGATCCGGTCGGGCCCGGCCACAGAACGGCCACAGCGCAGACGGCGCCCCCGAGAGGCCGGCGCACCACCAGCAGGGCACTGCGCGGTATCGACGTTACGACGGCTCGGGCGGTGGGGGCGGCCGCACCCGTGGCCAGCGGAGGGGGGAGGAGGCAGAGGCGGAGCGGGCCCCCAAGCCCGTCCCGCGTGCTGGCGTGACTCGGTACCGCCGACAGGGGGACGGCGAAGCCCGCCTCCGCGCCCAGCAGCAGAGGCAGAGGCAGAGGCAGCAGCGGGAGGCCGAGAGGGCGGAGCTTCCCCCACCCGCCCCACCTCCCCTGGAACGCGAGGAGCCCGAGGATGACGAGGGCGCGTCCGGCCTGGCCCGCTCCGGCAGCACGGAGAGCGGCTTCCACAACCACACGGACCGAGCCGAGGGTGACGCCGTCATGGCGCTGGACACGGAGCGGGAGGACGACGGCGTATACGGTGTGCCCTTCCGCCCTGAGGCCGAGGGCTACACAGAGAGCGCTGAGGCCGAGCAGCAGCCCCACCAGCAGCCCCACTACCTGCCCCAGCCTCCCCCGCTGCCCCTGGAGCCCCTGCCCAACGCCGAGCGGCCCCTGAGCCACGATGCCGAAGCCCTGAACCCCACCTACTCCAGCTACGTGTACGCCCAGCAGCCCTACCAGGCCGGAGAGGCAGGGGGCGCCGGAGAGCCCGAGGACGAGCCGTACTCGGAGCCCTACGCCAGCTACGGCATGCAGGAGCACGTCTATGAGGAGATCGGGGACGGCCCTCCAGCAGACGGGGAGGCCGAGAAGGAGAGGATGCAGCAGCGCAGGGCTGGTTTCCGCCTCTTCGAGCAGGAGGACTTCCGGCAGCAGGAGGCTGTGGGGTCCCGGCTGCACCACTACGACGAGCGCTCCGACGGCGAGTCCGACAGCCCTGAGAAGGAGGCCGAGTTTGCCCCCTACCCCCGCATGGACAGCATGGACCAGGAGGAGGACATTGACCAGATCGTGGCCGAGGTCAAGGAGAGCCTGAGTTCACAGAGCCTGGACCGCATGGGGGCGACGGAGGAGTGGCCCGAGTCGGAGCACAACTCCCAGGAGGAGCCAGAGGAGAGGAAACCCCCGGCGGATGAGGAGGAGGTGCATGGGCCGACCGCGGCCAGCCCCTCTGAGGACCCGGCCCCGCAGAGAGAAGGCAGGGAGAAACGTGATGCCATCTCACTGGCCATCAAGGACATAAAGGAAGCCATTGAGGAGGTGAAAACTCGGACAGTGCGCTCGCCGTACACCCCCGATGAACCCAAAGAGCCCATTTGGGTGATGAGGCAGGACCTGAGCCCGACCAGCGAGTGCGAGCTTCAGCCCCCCCCAGGGGTCGACGTGAGTGTCAGCGAACGCCGCAGTCACACTCTGAAAGTCTTCTGGGTTTGCAGTAGAATGTCACGTCTTAGTCAAGGACTAAGCCAACGAGGGTAGCTTGATATGGATTTTATAATCAAAAATGGAAACTTTCACGGTCATTATCACAGTTTTTTTGCTAGCTTGTATTCAGTGTTGGGGAAATTACTTACAAAAGTAATCAATTACAGAGGTGGAAAGCTCCAGACCAAGTTTTTGTTTCAACCAACCAGTTGATTCATTTTTATATCTTTCTCTCTTTTTATATATATATATATATATATATATAAATATAGAGATATATATATATATATATAGAGATAGATAGATAGATACACACACACACACACACACACACACCTTCTGCCTGCATGTTAATACAGCAGCATATGGGGAGAAAAAATTCTGTATTTGTTGGCCCCATCAGCAGCTAAGCGTGTTTGTTTTCTGGTAATTCCACCCTCCCTCTTCTTTGGTTTTGTTTCTCCGTCACCCTGCTGGTAAACACAGCGCCCCGATTAAGCTTGCATTCTCACGAGCTGTAGACACCCTAGCGGAGATGAATGGCCTGCCTCTGTTAACATAATGGAAAGACTTTGGCTTATCGGGGGGGGCCTCTAGGCTTCATTTGTATTCAGGGGGGGGGGGGGGCCTCCGCATGCAGCCCGGGCTGCGCAAATAGACTCGTCTTCCCGCCACTGACAGCCCGGCAGTGAGAGAGAAGCCGATAATCGGGCAGATTGAAAAAGACAGAGAAGGCAGCACTGCAGATAGCATGGTGAGCCGCAGAGTGAAGGGTGAGACCTTGTATTAGTGCTGCCAAGTTCTGAGAAAGCTGTGTTTGGCGATTGTGTTTCAGCTTTGGGCCACTTACTGACACTCCTTATCTAAAGGTCCCTTGTGTGTTAGGACTGTATCTGTCTTCCCTATGAAACCGTGAGACTGAGTGAAGAAACAGACGAGAAGAAAAGGTGTCGCAGAGTAGACAGTAAATGCTAAAATAAACTTGGGAGATATGCAGATGAAGAATGAGCGTCTGGATGGACTAATTGTTTAGCAGCTTTGGCATGAAAACATGCAGGAAGGTATTATTAACGTGCAGCAAGAAAAAGAAGGGAAAAAAAAAACATCGTCATCAGTTTTACAACTGCTTGTGTCTTTTGTTAGGGAAGCCTGTGCCAAGATAGACAGAAATCTGCTTAGAGGAATTTCGCAAAGAAATCTGCCAAGAAGCGCATGGAAAAATGCGTAACAGTCCACACCGGGCAGAGCTGGGATAAAATTACCCGGGATGAGTCAGCAAAGGCATGGACTGACCTCAAAAACACATCGTTATGAAGCCAGGAGATGTACTGTATGAGATCCCAGCCAACATCTCAGCTTGTACCTTGAACTAACGTGATGATGGAACCGTTCAGTCAGAGTCAAATAAAGGATTAGCTGACGTCATTAAAGTGTGAATTAGGGCAGCTCCAATTTTGCGTAATGAAGAGGCCCTAAGAAAGAGCTTCCTAATTCAGTGGAATTGCAGTAAGGATGTTTCAGTTGTGCTTGACAGACTCTGACAGACCTGGCGGGCCGGAGGGCACTGGCTGTACTTCGAGCCGCTGTCAATGGGAGCCGGCAGAGTGGCATTTCTTAGCGGAGTGTGGGAGGAAGCCGGGGAGACGGCGGTGTCGTGTGTCCTTATAAATAAACTAAAGTGCGACTCGGAACGACTCCACTAGAGCCAGCTCAGAAGCCCGCGGTCCCAGCTGGCAGTGTGTGAGGTTTGCGGCGTTTTCAGGATCCCTGGTTTGCAGCAATGCTTTTGACATAGAGTCATTCATACCAGCAGGTCACGTCCCGTTGAGGTTTTTAACTTTATTTACACGGGACACCCGACCATAAACACCGCCAAGTATATAAACAAAATCGAGCGTATATTAAAAAACCTATAAGGGAAACATAGATTTTCAAAAACTTAGCTGTGTGTGTGTGTGTGTGTATTATTCAGATTGCTCCAAGACCAGTGAGCACTCCCACTTTAATGTTTGGTTTTTTATTGAAGCTTCAATGCAGACTGCTGGATTATCTAACTAGATTTATAGGAGAATACACCTTCGTTTACAGCTATATTTATGGCAGGATATGATAACTTTATTAATACCGGGAGAAATTCTTGTAGTAATTTGCAAGCCAATTTATAGTAGGGGAGGGTGCTTTGCTTATGGTGTCATGTAAGATCAGGTTAAGGTTTAACATCCATCCATGCAGCCACTGGATCAAATAATGTCATGATGTATTTTTTATTTTTTTTAATTCGAAAATTTTGCATCAAACTGAGCGCTGTGACCTTTGCAAAGTCTGCATCATTAACGCACGTGACCATGGTGATGGAAGCTGGAGGCTCGTCACTGCCACCCACTGGCAGAAATTCTTTGGGTTCTCATAGCAACATGCTTATGAATGCAGATGTAGTAACAAGCTAGCAGCAGACAGTCTGTTCATTATGTATTACTATTCAAGGATTTAATGGTCCATTATGACAAATTCTGTTCATTGTTTAGCTGACATTTTACTGTTCACAGGTGGCCCTTCTATCTTTTTTATAGTTTAGGTTAATTAAAAAATTGTGGCAGTCATTGGACCTTATTTACTAATTACTTTCAATCAAAATATATCGGTGCTATCATAATATGTTTAGTTTATAGTTCCTGTTCTTTTCGCAGTTGCGGTTAATTAGATCTTACTGTGAATATTTTAGGTTGCGTGGTTAAGTCAATAATGTGATACAGAGCCTGTATCATGGCGTAATATCTGCGATAAAGCCTTGTGGTGAAATCTGCCCCCCAGATTCCAGCTAGCGGCCGGAGCTAAAACGATAGGGTTTCACACGTAACGGAGCAAGAGAGAGACTGCAGTGCTGATTAGAGCAGCCCGAGGCCCCCAAAGGCCTGCAGGCGAGACAGAGACTGTTTTCTTACCTAAACGAAAACTCAGTCGAAAAAACCCACCTCACTCCATATGAGCCCTCAGTCGTCATCAAAGTTTGGAGGAGTTGCCCGGTAACCGTGCAGCAGACGTCACTCCCGTCTCCCGCTGCTTTCATCAGGGAAATGCAGAGATACGCAGGAATGGTGAGACTGATCTAGACATCCTGTGAAGGACTGTTAGGGTATACTTTCCCAGTCCGGTCATACCCATCCGGAGACTCAAAGAATGAAGGCTGATACTGTGAAATTTAATTAATATACAATTTTCCTATTAAATCTTTATTTCCTTTCTAAATATCTTTCACACCCTGTGACTGGCATCCCATCCAGGGCTACCGCAGCTTTTTGCCCTTTGCTGCTTGGATAGGGTCTAACCCCACACCCCTCCGGTTATGATATCCATGTCCAGCTGCCTGTCAGTCTGTCTGTCGGTCGCTCTGTATGTCTGTCCGTCCGTCCATCTCTGTCTCTCCGTCTGTCTCTGTATCTCCGTCCGTGCGTCTGTCTTTCTTTCTGTCTGCCAAGCTGTCTGTCTCTCTGTACGTCCGGCTGTCTGTCTATCGGTCTCTCTGCCTGCTTGTCATTCTCTCAAAGCCTCTTGTACTGAAGTCAAATTAAGGCACTAGGAGATTTATTTTTTAGACACACTAATGAAAGTAGGCGCTCAAAGTACAAAGAGAAGTAAAATTAGAACTATATAAGTAGAGTCCTTCTCTGTATGGATGTTAATTAGTTACAGTGTTGGCAGAAAAGATTGTTGGCATTAGCAGTCGTAATTAAAATATGAGAATATAGCCAAAATTTTTCATGAGCTTATGCACGGAGTAGCATCAGGGAGCCTCCTGAGGACTGCAGCAGTGGAAGTGAGGTCAATCCCCCAGCAGGGCTCTGGGTTTGTCTCCGTCCATGGCCAGGCCGCCTAATTGGCTCATGCTCCATCACATGGATTAGGTGGCTGGGTTCTCCTCTCTCTCTCTCTCTCTCTCTCTCTCTCTCTCGCGCTCTCTCTCTCTCTCTCTCTCTCGCGCTCTCTCTCTCTCTCTCTCTCTCTTTCTGTCTACCTCTTTATCTCTTGCGCACAAAAACTGCATTGACGGTGACCAACAACACAAACATTGGAGGAAATTTGTATTGGTTTTCACCACTTTTTAATTAGCATAGCATTTTTTTTTTTTTGGGGGGGGGGGGGGGGGGGTCTCACCTCGGCCC
>JAABNY020000039.1:11494526-11513963 GCA_015164015.2 Brevimyrus niger
AACCTATACTTGCTTAGTCTGAAGCCTGTTTATATCCTTCTGAAGCAGCACTAACCTATACTTGCTTAGTCTGAAACATGTTTATAGCCTTCTGAAGCAGCACTAACCTATACTTGCTTAGTCTGAAGCCTGTTTATATCCTTCTGAAGCAGCACTAACCTATACTTGCTTAGTCTGAAACCTGTTTATAGCCTTCTGAAGCAGCACTAACCTACACTTGTAGTCTGAAGCTCGTTTATAGCCTTCTGAAGCAGCACTAACCTACACCTGCTCAGTCTGAAGCCCATTTATAGCCTTCTAAAGCAGCATTAACCTACATTGCTCAGTCTGAATCCCATTTATAGCTTTCTGAAGCAGCACTAACCTGCACTGGTTGCCAGAGCTTCACTGAAGGGAAAGAACTTGACACCAGTGACATTGACTGGCATTTGGGGCTCTTCTGTAATTTAAGGCATATTTTTGAATCTGTAATACTTTTTTCCGCCACCGTTCACCCTGATAAGTTGTTGAAATTTGCTCATGCCACTCAATGTGCAAAAACAGAAGAAGAAACCCTTCACAGTAACTCAGGCTCTGTTCTCTGGTCCTAACATTGTGGCCTGTTGTTCTGACCTCCGGCTTTTGACCTCAGGACTGGATGTGAAACAGGTCTTTTCTAACACAGTGATGCTTCCCCTGGCTTTGACTGAGAGACTGTTCCCATCCATTCCCCAGGCTCCAGAAGGCGAGGCCCAGCCAATGACAGAGGTGGACCTCTTCATCTCTACCCAGAGGATTAAAGTTCTGAATGCTGACTCACAGGTATATCGTAGCTATATTCCTTCCTATGGGAACATATCTACCACAAGTGCAAACAGAAGCAGAGTGCAAAATGAGCAGAAATCAGTGTTAATTTTAAGGTATTAAGGCATAAGCCCTCAGCAAAATAAAAGGAATGCCACAAATTACAATATTTTTTATGTACGTATTCCTCTGTATGGCAATCGTTTTAAAACAAAATAATCCAGGTAACACCAGTTTCCCTGTGAGATGCTGGTTTGAATGTTTCGATTTTGGCTCTGAATTTTGGGATTCTGTACAATGTCACAGCCTTAACTCGTGTTGTTTACATCCAGAAAGGAATATTATAGGTCTTCATTACAAATCATTCATCATACTATTCTCTCATTTGGGTACCAGAACACCAGATGCGTTAATGTGATTAAAGAAATACTATAGTTTTATGACTTTGAAATTAACGCCATTTGTAAAAATATCTTCTACTATCTATATACAGACGTTGCATTTAATTCAGTCTGGTGCCTGGCCATACAGAATTAGTTCAGTGTCAGTTGCTGTCACCACAGAAAGGCTACTAAATTATTCATTATGGTTTGTGTCATGCATCACAGCTATGTTCTAGGTACTAAAAGACTGTCAGTCAGTATGTTTCAACCAGATCCTATGTCACTGCCTGTCACGGGGCTTAAAGGTTTTTAGTTTGATTTGTGGTTTTTCTGCAGTTCTCAGCCATCCTAATGGGTGAATATTCAGAAAGGATTTTGCACATCTCATCTCCTAAAATTGCATCAGATGTATGTCAAATAACATATAAATAACATTATAATGAACTCCTTAATTCTGTCCCACCAGCATTGTTTAATGTGGAGAAAAAATATTCACGAAATCAGGAAGTGCTCCATTAAGGAACACTAGGGCTGAAAAACAAATTACTTTATTAAATACTACTTTATACTTCCCTGGCTGCCAGAGAAATCTCATCCATAATTGTGTTTATAATAAATACATTCTTTCCAACAAATTTTTTTATTGAAGTCTCAGAGGTCGCAGACTGACCATAGGAATTTCTTGGTGGGACACATAATGGTTAAAATGAAAATAGTGCAGATACGGTCAACCTGAAAACAGCCCTTTCTCTTGGATCCTGTAATTCCAAGTAGTTTGTTTTCCTTAAAACTTAAGGACTTTGGAGAAAACTTAAAGTGAACCCGAAGACACAAGATTAATCAAAATTGCATAATATTTTATGAAATGGGCCTTTGGGGATTGAACCCCTCCCTTCATCCTTTGATCAGGAGACCATGATGGACCACCCCCTGAGGACCATCTCATACATAGCAGACATCGGGAACATTGTGGTCCTGATGGCCCGGAGGAAAATGTCCCGCTCCAACTCGCAGGAGCCCCTGGAGGCAGCAGACCCTGCCCAGGATGAGAAGCGTCAGTACAAGATGATCTGCCACGTCTTTGAGTCAGAAGATGTAAGCGGCTCTACCACAGTCCTCCTCATTTCAGCATTATTCCCTGTGTTCCCTCATCACGCATTCAGAACGATGCTTTACAGGCATTGATATCATTTCTAGTGCATTTTCATTATTCTGCTATATGTTTATTGTGCTGCGTTAATGTTCTCCTTCTATTCACTTAGTAACATAACCCAGACTCAGACTGGGTAGCTGCAGCACGTTACATCTTTAATATTGCATTACAGTATATATGAGGATGTGCTGTTTTCATTAAGATTCCTGAAGCTTTGAAATAACGAGGCCATTTCAGCTTCAGTGAAGTGTGTTCCCACGGCTGAAGGCCTTCCTGAGATCTTGTAGAATTAATCTGCTGTTCTCCACCGGTTCCACTTACTGCTGGCATAATAGACCTGCTGAAGAACAGCCCTAACAGATACTAGAAGAGCCATTCGGAGATATTTATGTTCATTTAGTCAGATCTTTACCCCAGAGATATAATTGTTAGGCAAAGAATCCCAGCTGTACAAATAGTGACCAGGGGCATAAACACTGCTCTCCCTAGCAGCCCTGTTAAGGGGGGAGGACGCCCGAACAAGGTAATTGTCATTAATTTCTTAATGAATCATGAGCTCACAAGAGCGAGCTCTTCAGGTTAAGGCAGTGGTTTGAGTCACTGGTCCTGCCGTTAATATTTCAACAGCTATTGCAGCTTCAACCTTTTGTTGAATTTTTTGTCAAGTTTGTTATGAAACGCGCGTCTGGCCAGCATTGGCGAAATGGTATGAATGCTGCCTTACCTTTCCGGATAAACAAAATAAATTCAAGCAAATTGCCGGAGGCAGTTCATAACAGGAGCATTGTAGATGTAGGTGTTGTCTGAGAGAGACCCACTGAGAGGCGTATGGAACGGCTCTGCCGGGAGTCGTCGCTATGACATTTACATCACTCTTTGCTACCAGATATTTAGTCAAACTGCCAGTGAAGGATGTTTATTAAAATGCAGAATTCCAGTATGAGGGGACAGGACATTTTTTGTAAATCATGTAATGAATCAAAAACTTAGTACTGCATCACTGTGACACAGAGTATTACCCATTTTGCTGTTTATTCTCTTTATGTTTATAACAGGGTATGAGAAGGTGATGACTGGATATTACTGCTTAAAATGTTCATTTCATATCCATCCAACTTCTGAGCACGTATACTGGTTAAGGTCATCTGGAGCCTGTCTCAGGCAGCACAGGGAACAGAGCTAGGCCACACCCTGGCCAGGAATCCAGGTCACTGCAGAGCAAATATGGCCTACTCACACTCTGCAGGCCGTACATGATGCCAGTTAGCTAACTGCATCATGTCTTTGGACTGTGGGAGATAACGGGGTGAGCATTCCTGGAATTTAAATGTGCAGTCCTGGTGGTGCACCCAATGCACCAACACTACATTATACAAAAATAACAGCAACGAGGAAGGTTTTACTTACATATAAGAGACTATCTGAGGGAGGAATTTATTGCACTCAAGTGTAAAATGCCCTGCAACTATAGGCATGCTTTGCTGACCCTGTGTGTTTTTTTTTTTGAAAATCAAAGTAGAATACATTTTGTCAGTCAACTGTAAGCGTGAAGTCTATTTGCTGTGCGGGCAGCTCGTAAAGTAGAGCATTATTTTCTGAATGCTTCTTGATGCATTAGCGATCACACTGTAGCAGCCAACCTGATGGAACATCTCCCCATTATTGATCTCCCTATGCATACCTTCCCCCACCAGGCGCAGCTCATAGCCCAATCCATCGGGCAGGCCTTCAGCGTGGCCTACCAAGAGTTCCTGCGCGCCAACGGCATCAACCCAGAGGACCTGAGCCAGAAGGAGTACAGCGACCTTCTCAACACGCAGGACATGTACAATGATGACCTCATCCACTTCTCCAAATCTGAGAACTGCAAAGATGTGAGTGTGTTTCACAGGGACAAACCAGGTCATGTGTAGCCATATTTTGGGACAGACTTTTCTTGTCTTATTTGCATGGTAGCTAATGATTTGCTTGTATCTTTACCATATGGCAAGATCATAGCATATGCTAAAAACATGTTAATCATCTGTTACGTACGCTGAGAAGACACATTTATGATACACTGTGTCAGAAATACATAATTGTTTTAGTATGTCTGTGTCTGGTGGTTCTTTTCCTTTCTTGAGTCCCCAAGACTTTTGGCTGCTGAATCCATCTGATCAGTGAATAGACAAATCCCTACATGCGTTTTAAGAGTTTGACTTCTTGTTGTCCATTAGGTTTACATAGAGAAGCAGAAGGGGGACATTTTAGGGGTGGTCATCGTTGAGTCAGGATGGGGCTCCATCCTTCCCACCGTCATCATCGCCAGCATGATGCATGCTGGCCCAGCCGAGAAGTCCGGCAGGATCAACATCGGAGACCAGATCATGTCCATAAATGGGACAAGCCTGGTGGGGCTGCCCCTCTCTACCTGCCAGAGCATCATTAAGGTAATGAGAAACAAACCCAAGCTCCTTTTGTTGCACCTTTATGCTACTTATGGTACTTAAGCTGAATAAGATTCGATAGATTCATTAGTATAAATGGGTAAGGCTATAATAACACCATCAAAATAACACCAAAAGAACAACACTGAGAGCAGTCTAATGGTGAACCTTCATCTGGCTGATCCATTGATTCGCTCCAAAGCACTTTTCACCGCTTCAGATCCGCGATAAGTCAGCCAAGGTTTAATGGTTTCTCTGACTCTCACCCCCCATCCTCCAGGGACTAAAGAATCAGTCACGGATAAAGCTTAACATTGTCAGATGCCCGCCCGTTACCACTGTTCTCATCAGGAGGCCGGATCTGAGGTACCAGTTGGGCTTTAGCGTACAGAACGGCATTGTGAGTATCCCTTGTTATTTCACACAGTATCTCTTGAGTTTCATGTTAGGAACTATGGTTTTCGGTACTGTAGCCCAAGAACTTGGGCAAAAAACACAAACCATTTTATGGTACATCATGGCAGATTTGGTAAGTCTTGGTGATTGATTCACTCATCTGGTCTTCCCCCGAAGATCTGCAGTTTGATGCGGGGCGGGATAGCGGAGCGTGGTGGAGTGCGTGTCGGCCACCGCATCATCGAGATCAACGGCCAGAGTGTGGTGGCCACGCCCCATGAGAAGATTGTGCACATCCTGTCCAATGCGGTCGGCGAGGTCGGCTGATTTGCACCTCCACACTTTGAAAGTGCTTTAAGAAGTTATTTTTTGGTAAATTGCCATTTTGTTAGAGGAGGATTTTTGAAGCTCTCGTTCTTGCCTTCCTGTAGATCCACATGAAGACCATGCCAGCTGCCATGTATCGCTTGCTGACTGCCCAGGAGCAGCCTGTTTACATCTGAAGTTGACCGGAATCCCGACTTCTGACCTCAAATCCACAAAACACCCCACCCCCATCCCAGGAATCCCCCATTGCGCCCAGAGGCTGTAGTACTCTGGTGTACAGCGCTGCGTCTCTGTGTCTCTGTCACAAGTCCCCATACTTGTTTACTTTCGTGTGTACGTGTGTGTGTGTGTGTGTGTGTGTATTTCTACAGTTATCATTTTGTCACCAGCTTTTTTCTTAAACTTTTTTTTTTTTTTTTTTTAAATACAACAATTTCACTGCCGCCATTTAGTTTTAGCCTTGAGCATATTTTCTCTTTGAGAAAAAAAAACAAAAAACTATTTGGAATAATTTGAATCTGTGCTACCTTCCTGGTGAAAATATTGTAGGATGGCAGGGTTAAACTTTAGTTACTTTCTTCCTTATGATGGTAAATCTGTCAAGGACCATAAGATGGGATTATGTTTTCTTCAGTGGAGCTAAGATCTAACAAGCATTCCTTATGCATTTCATTTTGCTCAAACTTTAAAGGGAAGCCCTTATCTTTGGACACTAACTAGGAAGCTGGACCAAAGTAAATGCTTCAGAGAAATTCCTGAAAGTTTCCAAAAGCACATTTATATAAGGAATGCTGTTTAGGATTTACTGTTATCCAGTGGGAGATTTCACATTTTCTTTTTTCAGACAGTAAAAGGTGTGTTACAATGATATAAACTAAAGTATAGTTTATTTTGGTTTCACAGTTTAGTAGCCATGGTTGTTGCTCTGGAGACGGGACAGTACACAGAGTCACTGTAGTCTTTGTTTTCGTGAATTAACTCCAAGAGATGTTGAGCTTTGTTTGTTATACTAGTTGATGTCCCTGCAAACAACAGCACAAACAACATTTTAAAGACCTGCACATTTGGGCATGAGAAAGGCACATGAAAACAGTTTCTTTATAGCTTGTGAGGTCTGTCATGCTTGTGCTGAGTGCATAGTAGGCACACTGTAAATAGAGAGTAACTAAGTTGCAGTGTAACTCTACAGAAAAAGCTAACATCCTTTTAACTGCAAACGTGTCACAGAAAAGACCGGGTCATTTTAGTGCTGCAAGAACTCTTAAGGTTATCTGAAAAGTACCCTTTCATCAACACTTCATTATGATTTGTTAACATCTACCATGGTGACTCAAAGACCCCAATTAGTTATTTTCTTTAAAAGTGCAATAAGTACGGGGAATTTCCAGTCTTAACAAAACAAGGAGCACTTTGACCTTCGATAATTTAATTTTATGAAATCTCTAATATCTAAAGAAAGGTAATTATTTTTTTCTCAGGGAAACCATTCTGTTTAAAACGTTCATATGAGGTGGGTGGGGGTGACAGTTAACATTCAAATGATGCATTGTAGGATGAAGATTGGATTGTAAATTAGGTTACTTAAATCTGTACAGGATTGAAGAAAATACATATTTATATGAATGTCCAGTTTTCTGGATGGATTCAATGATTTAATTTGTTGAACACCTATAGCAACAGAAATTCTGTCATTCAGGCAATGGTGTAATATTGTACTCTTGTTTGAGTTTTATGACACTTTGGCCCAGGTAACATACCCTTTTGAGTAGCTGGAGAATTACGTTATAGAAATTCAACAACCAGAGGTAGTTAGTATAAACCCTCTGATACCGACTGATTGTAATCATGTCTGTGTGCTTAGTTCTCCCTCGGGTGGTTTCTGTATATATATTATGGTAAACGAGTAACTGAAAAAATAATTTGAATTTGATGGTGTGAAATATTTCAGGCTTGATAGCTGTGGCATGTTGGTATCGTGATTTAAAAAATTTATTAGTCGAGCTGGAAGGCAAGCAAGGATTGTATAACATTTTGGTCATACTTTAAAATGCTTTGATTTACATGTTAAATGTAATTGGTTTACATATCGAGCATCATATAAATATGGAGGTAACTGGTAATGTTTTTCTTAATTTTTACAATAACATGCATGCAGAAAATATGAATCTGTCCCATGGCCTTGGTCAAGTACTGGACATTACCTCAGCTCTCCTTTAGACGGGTCATGAACTCTGATGAACTGCAGCCCAAAATAGCAGGTCTGTGCTTTGGATTAATGTTTACAAAGGGGTGCAATGTATTTGGATGGTCAAGCTGCAGTTATACACCAACTTCCTTCCCGCCACCTGGTCTGTGTGCATCTTCTCCAGTCCCCCCGCCTTACTAGCGTCGAGGTTATCCTACGCAATCATGTTGGCCTTATCGTTACTATATATATATATATTTTTTTTTTTTTTTGGACAAAAAACGAGAGTGACAAGACACCACTTTGTGTCGCATGACAAACAGATCCATCAGCTTCATCATTCTTGCTTACGGTTTTCATGAAATGTGATGTTTTTTTCCCAATTAAAAATGACGTAGCGTTTAACCAAAACCAGCTGCAAAACATAATAGTGTATAATTCTTGTGGATCCTTTGTGGGCCAGAATCTGGAAATTTTGTTGATATGTAGATTGGTCTTTTAACCAGACATTACTGAATACAGGTTTTGACAGACATGTTTCGTGTAACTCTTAACATGTGTTGGGTTCAGTGGTACTTTAGCAACAGATGATGATTGTGAAATTAATGTACCTTGGGGAGACTGTTGTGAAAGGAGCTTTATAAAAATAAATTGAATAGTAGCGGAAAAGAAAAGTTTAGAACTCAAGGCACCCATGTGTCAAATGGGTGCACCTAGTCGGAGCAATGTAGAGAAGTACTATAATGCAACAAAGATGTCCTTTGTATAAAAGAAAGACATTGAAAGACACTTGAGTAAATAATGGCTGTGGATTTCAAATACTCTAGTGTTTATAAAATGCACTTGTTTTGAATGTAATTAATCTTAACTCTTGTTTGTCAGTATGTCAAACTCTCTGTAAAGCAACAGCAATGTTTATTTATTTGCTAGCTTTTTCTGTGGCGTTACAGTTATAAAGCTGCATTCCTTCCCCGAGGCTGGAATGTTTGTAACAGTATTTACAACAATAAACTACTTGCAGAACAATAGAGCTATAGTCGTTTATGCTACTGCCTAACTGGGGGTTTGGGTCTTTATTGCATCTGCAGTTATTTAGTTGGACAACTGGATATTGTACCATTCATTAAGTGACTAGGCAGAATGCACCTGGCTGTGGGGAAAGCGTGAGGATGGCTACCCACAGGAGGCCCAACAGCAGGTAGGACAGTGCTTAAGGGCCAAGGCCTGTAACTAGTGATGGCCAAATGAAGCTTCATGAACCACCTGATATATCTTCAGACCCCACTAGATGGTGCTCTGTCTGAAAAATGCCCAAAGCAAGCCAAGAACACCATCTAGTGGGGTCAAAAAATACTGCAAATGGTTCATGAAGCTTCATTTGGCCACAACTACTTATGCTAGAATTTTAGCAGCTCAAGTCCAAAGACAGACTACATGTAGATCCTGTATTTTCACTTAAAAAAATTATTTGAATAATAAATTTAATTAGCCATGTTAGCTAATTAAGGACAGAGCATTCAGATGGTCAGATCAGTTCCAGAAAAATACCACTCGTTCCCAATGCCAAATTTATTATCTCACATTCTCTTTACACAATGGGAAACCATGCCCTTGAGTTTACATTTCTGGAGGACAGTGTGATGCCAGTTCACGCAGCTGTAAGCCGCTGTAACACCGCACATACGGTGTGGCGGCGGGGATTCAGACGGCAGGATGGCATTAACATTGAGGGAGGTTAGTCTGCAGTAGGCATGGGTTTTTCGCGGGACAGGCCAGACCCACCGGCAACCCTGAAGCATGTTATAATCCTACTACCCACGACTTCAAAGCCGCCTTCCTCCTATAACAAACTTGTCACATCGTACACAGTGACGGGGACGTGGAAGGACCCTCCACACACATCACCCTCCACATCATGTCACATTGCCGAGGGAAACTTACGGGGTAGGTGTCACCTTTCACACCTCCCTGCCTCCATAGATATGGAGACAAAAAAGTTAATACATATTATTTTAAAAAATGACAACCTAGGTCAAATACACACATGTAGCTCTTTTATAAGTCAAATTTTTAATACATAAGTGGATATTTGTTCCTTTGTTATATACTGATTTTTAAATATGCAATTAGATGAGTATTTTGGCATATAGTCTACAAAAGAACCAGCAATTACATATGGTTGGTAAAGACAAAATAGTGATAAGTATCACTGTGTTCTCAGCAGAAAACTAAAAAAAAAAAAAGGTTTAGTTTTATTCCCAACTCCAGTTTGAAAGAAATGCCTCAACTCGCACCTTGTCAGTAAAACTGAAGGCACTAACCTGAAAGAGACCTCATTCTAGCAGTGAGTGAGGCATTTCAGGGTCTACTTACTGAAAAAAAAAAAGGATATGCAATTTCTGGTGAGCCCAGCGACTGCAGGGATTCTCATCTCCAGGAGGTCACATGCACAAACAAGCACGCACACAGGAAAACAACGCACACCTCCTCAGAGTAGACCGCGTCTGGAACCGGCTGCACGCTGCAATCCCGTATGAAGCGGGCTCTCCGCGCCCAAGTGCAGTGGAGAGTGTTCTCCACCAGAGGGGGTGCCAACATAGGTAGTCTTCGTCAACATTGGCTTCTTAGAGGACAGTCTCTCTGAAGACCCCAATAAGGCTGTGGGGACGCTCGTGCTCGGCCCTGGAGCCTGCCCGGGACCCCGCCCTGGAGCTCGCCCTGGAGCTCTTCCTTGAGCCTGCCTTCTGTTCCTCGGGCGGCGCCTCCTCCTTGGTGAAGGTGCTTAGGTCCCCACAGCTGCGCAGGTGCAACAGAGCAGGTCGTTTCCTCAGGGGCAGTGTCTGCGAAGCCACCGTGGGTTGCAGCTGCGCCGGCTGCACTGGCTGCACTGTCTGCGCCGGCTTCACTGGCTCTGCCGGCTGCACTGGCTGCGCCGGCTGCACTGGCTGCGCCGGCTGCACAGGAGGGCCCTGGGGATCAGTCATCATGACCTGAACAGGCAAGGACAAGGAGAGGATCAGACTAACTTCCGACCCGTCTTTCGACGGCAAGAGGAAGCCCACACAACAAGCTGGGATTTGAGCCCCCGACCCCAAAAGTTTGAAGTGACAGTGCCACCCACAGAGCCAAAAAGCGTTAATGGTCAGATTAAAAGTAAGTGTGCCTCTACAGCCGCCGCTCTCTGTCGCCCCCTGCTGCTCACTGACCTGGTCGATGAAGCTGGCACTGCGCACGGCCTCTTCCATATGCTCCTGGTCGGAGCGCAGCACGGTCTTAATGCTGTTGACCAGCTCCTCTACCTCTGGTGTCAGGCTGCTGGAGGAGTGCTCCAGGAAGCGGGCCACCAGCTGCTTGGTGTCCTGGTAGCTCTGGTAGTCGACCATGGAGCTGGGGCGGGGCTTGCGGCGGCCCATCCCCCGGCGCAGTGTCACCGTGGCGACCTCTGGCCGGCCGTCCGTCTGCGTGGCGGCCTCACAGCTCAGCACTGCGGAGAGAGAGAAGGCAGCGAGGCAGCGAGGCAGCTCCTATGACACACCGCGGCACACTCCGCTCACTGGTCATTCCTGTGCGTGCACCTGCACCGGTCCTCTCAGCAGACGGCTTGAAAGCTAAGATGATGTGGCCACCGCTGTAACTCTGAAGATGTAATGGGCTATATTTAAAAGGCTACTAATGTGTCTGCTGACAGATGGAGGAGCCTGCCCCCCTTCCCCCCCCATTTGCGCACAAAACAGTTTGTGTGTGTGTGTGTGTGTGTGTGTGTGTGAGAGAGTGAGAGAGACAGAGAGAGAGAGGGAGAGAGGGAGATGAAGATCAGGGGTATGATGCAACTATTTGCAATTTTTAATTGCACCATTAATTAGAAATACATTTTTAAAAGGTGTAATTTTAGAATTGAAAATGCCAACTTAAAAACTTGGTTTTATTCAATAACCCAAATTATATTCCACACAAACGGGTTTAAACATGATTTACCCACAATGGGCATAATGAAGAATGACACAGAAATGGTGTCTGACTACAGCATATCTATTCTGTACATAAATTATCTACACTGTGAGATTCCCTGCGCTCATGCTAGTCTCAGCTATCAACCTCAGGCATTTTTGACACCGACGGCTGTAATCTCTCTGGGGAAGAGGTAGTATATAGTTACACTGAAAACGACGCTATCAAATTTAAAGCAGATTTGAAAACCTGACATTTTTAAAGGTACAGGAGATGTAATGAGTATCGGAAGACAGGCCACTTCACTAAAATGCTGTACTTACACTGCCCTCCCTGATGAGCCCCACCCAGCAGCTACTGCAATAGCACCACTCCCTACCTTTGGTGGTCAGGTCCAGCAGGATGGGGTCGCTGTTGGACCTACGGACTTGCTGCCGGAAAGGATCCCTGGAGGCCAAGAGGAGGGCCTGCACGGGTCTGCGCTGTACCTGGGGGGGCGTCGGGGTGCGGGAGCATCCTGGAAGGCAGCCAAAGTACAAGGATAATCCCGCCAGCACAAGGGCTACACTGCCTCGTTAGGGATGACAAATCGACGCCGGTTGCGGCACGTGAAACTGCCCCGAGCGAAGAGGGAGGCGGCTCAGGAGCGACTGGGAGATGCCCCAGAGGGTGGGTTGGCATACGGGAGCGAACCTGCCCCCGCCCCCCACCCCCGCCTGCACGCACAAATACAGAGAGCACCCTTTGTCAGATTCTGACCAGTGGCTCCTGTCAGCAGTTCTCTTTAACACCCCCCCCCTGCCCCACCAGGCTGCACAGCACAGGACCAGTAATACAGGGGGGATGCCCCCGGGGGGGGGGGGTACAAAATAATTTGTTTTAACAGGAGCCAGCACAATGCGATACAAAATTCAAATTTGCAATAGCTGGTCGGTGACAGAAGCCAGGTTCAGGAAATGAGAACCGCCTTGGAGAGCAGGAACATAACGCATCTCATGAAATGTAATATATTTGTGCTTCACACAAAGCGCCACTATCAGTTACAGAGAGAGTATGATTCAGGCAGCAGTGTGCATACCGGGCGGTTGCACGCGTGAGTCCTGCGACGGACTGGAATCCTGTCCCGACCCTGTCCAGACCCCAGCCTTGTGCTCCGTGCTCCCAGGAATGGGCTGCAGACTGTCCCATGACCCTGACCAGACAAAGCGGTTAGAGCATGGATGTGTACCCGATTCATTTATATCGCAATAAACTCTAACTAAAGGTTGCATTACTTATGCCATTATATCTGAACATGCATTACAAACTTGCATTTATCTGTATTAAAATTAAAATATATTATGCTTAGCTGTTGGAAATTACAGTGAAACCAGAAAACTGACAGAATTATAGCAAATGAATTAATCAAAATCATTTTCCCTTGACAAATGGCACAATGATGTCATTCCTTTCACAAATGAAAATAAATCTTGGTAATTCTAAAAAGTAAAACAGCTTGTATCTAAGGATTCACATGATTTTTTTGCCCGATGTTTATTTCTAATTTTGAATTTTCATTAAAACTGACTAAAATTCTAGAAAAGGTTTCCCTCCTTAATTTTGGTGAATATCAACATGATGTTAACAACATCAACAAAACAGGCAAATTCTGATTTGAAAGCGGTTTATTCTGTTTTTAAAACCTCTTACTGCCTCTAATACTTTCTGTAGATTAATGGCCTTGCAAATTGTAAACAGTCAGTCCTACTATAACACCTGATATCACACCGCAAATCGGTTCTAACATAACTGCAAGCAGAATTGCACTTGTTTTTACACTATTTCAAGGGGGGAGAAAAGCGCTACAACGGTTTTAGCAAAAAAACACTACTTGCACACAAAAACAGCTAAGCAAGTGAACAATAGTGATGTCTGATTTGTGATCGAATCATTTCTTTGAATTGGTTCTTTCTCAGTGATTTAGTTTCCAAATCTAGAATAATTGAACTTTTTGTGCATCCATGCATTTCACAGGTCAAAGTCTTAGATTCTAAAAATTTGACAAATTGTTATATAAAAACAGAGAAATGTTTTTTTAATTCACTTACATTTGTAGGCTGTCTGCAGCCACGTTGCCTTCACTACCCTTCTGCATACCATAGTCTAGTGATGGACAAAATGACGCTTCATGAACCATTTGCTATAGTTTTTGACGGCCACTGAATGGTGCTCTCTGTTCAAAAAAGGACACTAAGCGTGTCCCAAAACAAATCGAGAATGTACAGCAAATGGTTCATGAAGTGTCATTTTGTCTATCGCTACCATAATCTAAAAGAAAACCAAAAGCACCATCTAGTGGGGTCAAAAAATACAGCAAATGGTTCATGAAATGTTGTTTTTAGCCATCATTACTCCCGAAAAGGCTTGAACAATTTTGAGAAAATAGTTTATCATGATTTTTCTGACAGATATTGCGATTTGATTTGCAATATATTTTTTAAAAGTTAAGCTTCCATTCAACGTTCAGCAAGTAATACATTTAATAAAGACGCAGCATTACCACGAGACACCATTAAAATATTAACTGATCTATATTCTAATGCAAGGCTGAGAATGTACAGATATGAACTGATTCCAACATGTATTTATTGCTTTTGTTTTGTAAATTAGCAGAGAACATAAAACAATTATGACAAAAGGTGACTGTGTTAAGTTATATAAAGTAATCATAATAAACTATGCTAACACTGTTTGGACCCCCAAAAAAAGACCTTTATGTAAACAATCTTTGACCATGAAATAGGTAGGCAAATCGTTTATAGCTAAGCAGCAGAATCGATAACGTTTTCCTTGGGTTCCACGTGTTCGCTGTCAGTGCGCAAATATACGCAGTCACCTTGGCTCACTTGCCGAGAACGGCTGTCATGCAGAGAGGACAGCATGCTTTTTAAAAACTATTCTCATGACAGTTTTACACCTAGGGTCAGATGTGCCGTATAACACATTACCTAAATCGCAGCATTTGCGATTCGCTAATCATGTCCCTTAAAACCGCAATTTCAATTTGAAATCGGCAAATCATTCATTCCTACTTCTGACGACAAATTAACAAGTTTAGCACGTTCTGCTGAAGCGGATACATGGTGATTCTCATAAGGCCCATAGAAGATATTTATAATATAATTTATAGATGTACTATTATTATTTCTTATTTTAAATGCATATAATTACATTACTGCGCACTGATATTGTTATTATTTAATCCATTTCGTTTGCTGTAAGTTACTATGTCTTGGAGTCGCATTCCCCTAACTCTGACTTTCCCATTGGATATGCGTATTTTAGTATGCGATTTTAGTGAATGTAGGATTTTTCAGGAATGCTTTAGTCACATTGTAGCAGGACTGACTGTGTGCACAATGAAAGCCTCCACTCAGTACACTTCAGCCACTGGCATACGCGAGTCTGGAACTCCATGCTTCAGTACGTTACGTGCACCAAGGAGTCTCCCTCACCTGCTCTGGTTGTCTGCGGGTCACAGCTCTCACTCACACCCTCAGTCACGATGGTCATCTGAACTTCCGTCTGCAGGCAAGACAGGCAGATATACCAGCTACGGCAAACCAGGCAGAAGGAGCATGCATATGTTTTAAATCACCTTCCTGTGTCTGAGCAGCAAATACAAAATGATACATCTTGAAGCACACTATTAAGACGCAGTTGGGTTGCTTTACATCATTAATGTCGACGATCATCGAGATTTACATAAACCAAACCCACAAAACCTTGTACAATAAATGTGTGCCTGGACTGCAGTGCGTTTTTAGGGGAAAATAGAAGCAAAAACTTAGGCCTACAGAGGATGAGCAGAAGGAGACCTCCAGCAAGGTACCTGGGAGGAAGTGTCTTCCGACTGTCCGGCAATGGCTTCGTAGGGTGGGGGAGGGTCCAGGGGACAGAAGACCTCCACCCCCTTGATTCTGGCACCGTATATATGAGGCAGAGGGATGACGCTGTCGCCAAACACCCTATGAAAGAGTGACCCACACATGAGCCATGGAGTCCATCGTAAGTCGGAGTAGACAGGCAGGGGAGCAGCGTACCGCCGAGCTAGTCGAGGTGTATAGGAGTAGAAGGTGGAGAAGTAGGAGGGGGGTGGGGCTGGCGGGACAAACTCGTCCGGGTCGGGGACGTTGGCCGTATCCTCGCCTTCCTCGGCTGCTGAGCGGGGCTCGTCCTGCTGTAGAAGAACAGCTCTCAGAACACCAGCAGCTGACCCGAATCACCCCTAGAGCAGCACAGCCATTGGTCAGCTGGTGGCGAATCATTAATCAAGTCGCTCCTTTCTAAAGTTACCCTGCACAAAGGCCTGAGACTTAAGCCAGTCACTTACATCTGTATTCACAGCTAAAACCTCATCATGCGACCACAGCGATCATGCCAGTTTGGACTCTACAAATGATTACATGCCAGTTTATGGTCCTCATAATAACTTGACAGTGGGAAAAAAAAAAAAAAACTCAACACACCCAAGTATCTATCCAAAACTGAAACAGGCACCCAGGAAAAAACCCCCAAGCAAGTGTTTGCAAGCGGTGGAGAAGATGCTGCGGGGGGGGGGGGCCTTAATGCTTGGCGACAACTCACAGCACAGGGGCGGCGCGCAGCGAAGATCTGCAGGTACCGCAGGGCTGCGGCCACCATGCATACCGCCGTGGTCAGGGCATTAAGGGCGCAAAGGGCAAACAGAACTTTCTGGAAGGGGGAAAAAAGAACATTTAAAATTGCAGTGGAGTGAAGAGAGGAGGACCAGCACTGGACAGAATCACTCTAACAAGGCATGCTGACCCTAACAAAGAACAGTCGATTAAAATGATGTTCTCCTATCTGTGTGCGCCTGGCTCAAGAAAGCAAAGAATGATGTAGCATTCAAGCCAGATAGCCAGCAAGTATGATACTTTTGGTAATCTCAGTACTTTCACTTTTCCATTGACTTCCGTCGAATACCAAAAGTTCCAGTACTAAAATGCCAAATCAATGGGGGTACTTTGGTACTTCAGTACTTTGGGGTGCGACTTGAAACGCTTTCTTTGTCAGTTGGTTATGCGAATAGCCTGCCGCTGAAACAATACACAAGCCGCTATGAAAACGGTTTCAACTTCAGAAAATAATGACAAACAAAGCAAAAGAAATGGTATTTGGCCATAAGAACATATACAACTAAAACATCCGGAAGTATTTTGCATTTTGAATATAGTAATATAGCAATGTGATTTAATGTGATTTTTGAATATAGCAATGTCATTAAGTTGAAATAAATATTGGGTTTTTTATAAAACAAAAAATTCACAAATTTCTCACAAACCTGTCTTTGAGTGATTTAAATGGCATGGATGAAAATTATTACAATTGTCTTGGAGAACGTATGCAGTGCTCATGAAAAAGCAGCAGAGGTAAGTGGATTTTTAAACATATAAGAATCTGTAAAAAGAATAAGACTTAAAATTGCAAAGCTTTCTATCGCAGTCTTTTTCCCAGGACAGAGTAACATAGTAAAAACATTTTAGCATTAATTTAACCCCCATGCTATAATGTCCTTTCAGAATTGAAGGGAAGAAAATGCCTTAATATAGCTGACTAGCAACGCAAGAATTATATGCGTCTAACATGCGTTGTTTGCATTAATATTGCACAGCACCAAGCCCTATAATATACAACAACCATTTTTCGAATTCAGTATACAATACCCTGCCCCGCACTGTGATGTCTTCCAGCACCAGTACCAGTTTTTACGCAGTGGAAAACCAACAGCTTGAACTAACGTAGGTTTAATACCTCCTAGAAGTACCAATAGTAAGGTACCTGGTGTGGTGGTAAAAGGGTGAAAGCAAGCGTGAAAGAAAGCCTCTCTCACATAAACAGCATTTCTAGCATGCTTTCACTTTGACATAATTAAGCACACACCCCCCCCCCCTAAAAACATCCAAACCAGAAGACAGCCAAGAAGGGCTCCTACTTTCCACCCCTTGACTATTCCTCTCATACTCTCTGCCGTTTGAGCCTTGCCCATACCCAGACGCATGCAGACCAACCTTGAGCAGGACCCTCATGGTCTCGCAGGAGTTGCCAGGGTTGAGCTTAAACATCTTCTCATCAGAACACACGAAACCGTCGGCGCAGCACAGGCAGACGTCGCCCTTTTCACTCTTCGAAGGGGACAGCAAGGCACACTCAGGACAGAGCACCAGCACGCATCAGGGATTATGGTACGACGGTATTATTTCAGTGTGAGATGGCGTATATGTCAAGGTCTGGGATATATAAGCTGATATTCTGTACTCGTGGTCGACATGTTGAATGCAGAACAAATGAGTTGGGATAAAGATCCGAGTGACTGAGAAAAGGGTCAGACGGTTATGAGCAGACAAATGGGTCACAGCATCTCCAAAACAGTAAGGCTTGTGGGGGGGGGGGGCTCAGTCAGCCATGGCAACTACCTGCCCACAGTGTTCCCAAGAGGGGAAAAAAACTCGATTCACTGACAAGGTATTGGGCAGCCAAGACTCATAAACACGACATGTGAATGAAGGCTATCCTACAGGACAAACCAACAGACAACATCCCAGACCTTGACGTGCACCATCATCATGAGATTGTAGATGTCTTTTGCTTCATGTGAGAGTTGTCACAATGTTTTGGCTCATTGGTAAGGGCTTTGGAGATCCCCAAGGACCTCAAAATAGACACACTGCTATTCCAGATCAAGTCGGGTGCAGTGGTTCGGACATCTCACAAGAATGCCACCTGGACAGAGGCCCTGTGGCAGACCCAAGACACACTGAAAGGATCAAGTGTCCAAGCTGGCTTGTGAATGTCCAAGAATTACTGAGAAAGACCAAGAGTCTAGTCTGACTTCCTTGGCATGAAGAGGTCCTCACCAGACAAAGAGGAGTGCTTTAATACTGCAGTTAATATGGTACAGCAGTTCCTCAGACAGTGGTGCATTGGCTGGCAGACCGATACCCAAAACCTAAATAATCAGGTCTCAGCATCAACAACAGTCTCCTATAGCTTTACTGACTGCATTAACTTCTAACCGGACAGAAGTGAAACTACTCCAGCAGAAGACAAAGTCAAGCACAGCACAATTAAGGAGAGCTGAGGTACAAGTTCACAGATTGAGATGGAGCACCTCCTAAAAGCTGCAAAATAAATTGAGAAATGCGTTGTTTAAGAGGTTTGGCTTGTCTCAAAAGGCCTTCCCAATTGAGCTGAATCGAATCAACAAAAAAACACCATATAGACAGGACCCACGTTCCACCCCCACTGTGCCTCCCCACTCTCTGCGTAAAGATGAGTAAAGAGCCCCCAAGCCACCCTTAGCCGAAGGTCTCCCTGCCACTCCACAAAGCCCCGACACAACGACAAGGGGCTAACCCCGACTCCTGGACTGGCATCGATACAGCGCGTCGCGGGATACGGTCGGGCACTCTACACTGGCGGGAGTCATGATGAATAATTTATCTTTCAAAATACCACTAACTAAAAATACTAAACTCCTTTATTATTTTTATGTTTTTTTAAGGAGACATCAGTGGTTAAATGTTTCAATATGTTTGGCAGCGATCTGGCGAAAAAATAGTGTCAAACGGGAGAGGGATAACTTTAGTGTCTCCTCGAACACGTGACCTCCTTACATGTGATAATTAGTCTGTGGTAAAGGACTGATGGGCAGGGGGGCTGAGAGAATACAGAGATTATAAATAACTCCCATCCGTCTCCTACTGAAGTTAAGTTGGCGGGCGGGGGGGGGGGGGGCTCCGCAGCAGGCGTCGACAGGTGTCGGCGCCGCTGACG
>JAABNY020000039.1:11518441-11533207 GCA_015164015.2 Brevimyrus niger
TCTGTGAGGGGCAGCGAGAGAGAGAGAGAGAGAGAGAGAGAGAGAGAGAGAGAGAGAGGGGGGGGGGCGGGGGGGGGGATTTAGGTTGCATTTATTCTAGATTTCAATCTAGAATAACCTCCAACCTCCACTCTTTACCGGAAATAACTACTGATATGTTTCAGGATCCAACTGAAATACATTTTACATATTGGGGCGGTGTTAGTGCTTGAAAACTATAGACACAAATTCTTTTGAAAAACATTTTAATATTAGCTTGTGCACTCTACCCAGTTCTTTCAATGGAGCCTCATTACTCATAAAATGCCCATAATCAGAAAAACAATTTAAAAGAACTATTTTTCATAAAGGTAAGTGGGCTGGAGGACAGAAAACAATATAACTCAGTGTGTGTGTCACATAACTGTGATATAAGAACACTGAGGCAGTGAGAGCTCAGCTGAAATATATTTTGCAGCAGCAACAGATGCTAAAAGTTACTGAACCAACATGCAAAAGAAAACGCCGCAAAACAGTCGTGCGCTTTGACAAGCTACAGGAAATCAACAGTCATAACCTGTAACTTGGCATCAACAGCAACAAAGTCTGCCCCATTAGATATCTGCATTGTGAGATGCTTACAAAACATTACATACAGGTTTAACACAAATTTAGTTCCGCAAGCAAGTTTATTGGAAACAAACTCAAAGCATTTTGAATCCAAACTGGTGCTGAACAGCTTTTAACTAGTTAATGATCAATTAATCCACAAAAGAGGCCATAGCAACTACCATGACATAAGAAAAAAAGCAATGTATCAGGTACATTATAAAACTGACACACTAATTGAGATACAACTGAATGATATCACTGCAGGATAATTACAGAAAAACTAAATATAGCAAAACATTTTCACCTATGACCTAAAAAGCTGACTCCTTATATAGCACTGACTTTCTTAATACAGTGTAAAATTAATTACTGAGACACCAATTTGGTGAATTCAGCTACAATATTACAGCAAAGACACCGCATATATTGGTATATATTTGATATATACAAGTGAATGGTATTGGAACCCTTGCTATTGGGCGAGTTATGCTAAAATTGAACTTGACAAGGTGAATATCTGCAGCCAAAGTTTATCCTGATTATCTGAACCTTAAAACATTCACAACAGTATTGGTTACCTCCAAATAGCCCGAAAACAATACCATCAATTCAATTCAATCTCCTAATGATCACGGACACTTGACTTAACAGCAACACTGCATAATTGGCTATCAAGCCAGTGGACCAGCCAGCTCCCTCTAACCATCTCCAGACCATTAAGAACCAGTCTGTAGGCTCTGACGCTATTATGGTCGTTGGAAACCTTACTGTACCATCTATACCAGACAATCCTGTCTTATCCTGCAGATCACTGGGCATCACAGTGGATATGAATGGTGTCTGAGGAACTGTGTAACTGGAAGAGGTGAGGATTTTCAGAAACAAGATATTCCTATACTGTCCATTGCAGTACTACTGTCCTCATCATCACCATGTCATTTGGTAACACAGCCACTCATCCACAATAATTAAATGCATAATATTTTTAACTAATAAAAGCAGTTTTACTAGAACTAGCTACACGCATTCTTCCATCTTCCACCCCTTCATCCCGATCAGGGTTGCAGGTCAGCGGTCCCCTATCCCGGGCCAGGCGGCGAAGGCCACCCTGGCCAGAATATCCCAAATAACATGCAAAGGCGGCACACTTTTTGTCACAGATATTTCAATTATTGCAATTATGATAACGTTGCCATTTTAAAATACGTGTTTCAGCCACTGATTAGACTGCATTTATTACACTAGTTAGGGCGAAATTCAGCTGTCATCGGGTCGAATCAGAGCCGTACCAGTCACGCGGCGCTCGACATGATGACTATTCATTGTTCATTGTTTTTATCATCCATTTAACGGCTTGGTTTGCATGTTTAAATACGAGTGAAAGCGGTCGGAGTGGCACCTCAGTCACTCACAGTGGCCGTTTTCAGGGCCCGCTTCTGAGAAATACCTGTTGATGTTTCCGCACCGCTAACTCAGGTGCGCGACTTCAAAGTCTCCGTGCGACCGATAGACGCCCGTTATAAAGCACGCCGGAGTAGTTAGTCGTCCACAAAGCAAGCGGTTTCTGGGTGACCGCGCCTGTGCATATAGCATGCTAGTAAAATTAGCCGCTAAAATGCGGAGCCGCGAAGAGAGAGCGCGGGTGACCACGCCGACCGCTCCACGAAAACAGGGCCGGGAGTCACAGGAGCCGTACTTACTGAGGACCCGGCCCAGAACGGGCACGAATTCCGGATCGGCGGCGAGCTGCTGAGCGACAGCGCTCCGAAGGACAGCGCCACCATGGAGCA
The DNA here is from genome assembly GCA_015164015.2 of Brevimyrus niger. Classification (NCBI taxonomy): domain Eukaryota; kingdom Metazoa; phylum Chordata; class Actinopteri; order Osteoglossiformes; family Mormyridae; genus Brevimyrus; species Brevimyrus niger. Next base: position 11,520,823 of record JAABNY020000039.1, read on the forward strand.
GCCCAGCACCAGCTGCAGCAGTCCCAGGGACAGCAGCGGTCGACCGGGGAGCAGCGCGGGGATCCGCCGCGACTGAGAAGCAGGCATGCGAGTCGCACCGGCAGATATGCAGCGGGGGCGACTCCTGTGAGCCGGATCGGCTAACTGAGACGCCAGCGAGACCCCAGCAACAGGACAACAAGATCCGGGGAGAACCACAGGCAGAGACATCGAAGCGATTCAGTCCGTAAAAGAGCCGACGGCGCGCGACAAAAGCCGATCCACAATGGGAGGCATCATGGCATTGTACTTCGCCGATAGTTTTTTTTCCCCCTTTTCCTTTTTTTATTTACCGAGTCTTTGTCGGGATATTTTCCACCAATCCATTATTTATTCTCCCTACGTTCGTCTAGAAATAGCTGAGTTTTAAGTTTTAAAATAACTGCTCTGTGACCGGGTGTTTGGATTGCATTTCACATACTTTGGCAGCGGGTCAGAAAGGGGAGGGGACGCGCTCACTTCGAAGAACCACATGGGCGTAGGGCCACCGCAGCGTGGTTAAGGCTCCCGGTTATTATTTAAACCAATATCGGAGGGGTCTTTACATCCTACAGTCATCCATTGTAAATACACAGTTGGAAAAACTTGGCTATAGTTATCTATCAGTTTAACCCCCCCCCCGTTCTCTCTCCAGGACAATTTCTGTTGATTTTAATAAGTCTTGCCTCGTTTGGGGATAATTGATGACTGGTGTAAAGTTTACGATTAGCATACCGATTCAGTCACATCCCGTCTCTGCAATAAACCGGTAAGATGAGTACAAACCGAATGGATGCTTGCCTTATGCCATTATGCACTGCATCTATTTCTAAACGGAGACAATGGGATGTATAAAGCATCTTAGATGGGCAATTTAAATCACCAGGAATTGTTATATTTGTATGCATAATTAATAATCATGAATGATAATTTTAATGCTGCCGCAATCTCACAGTAACGACTGTGACATTGTGGCTGCTAATTGCCTTTTGCTTCATGAACTCATTCATGTAAGGCGAGATGAGGCATCTGAGATGGCCCACACAAACTACTTGAATTTTATACGTAATGTTATATAGTGATTGCTGTTTCATGGTCGGTGATCCGTTTACCCGATGTACCAGATGCGCACATTTATAGTAATAGTTTTTCTCCGTTAGTCTTCCAGCTGTCTGGCAGTTGAGGTTGGCTGTACTGTATCAGAGAGCTCACTGCCAGACATTTCCTGGCAAAACCATCTCATTGATCTACCACTGCATCTATCTATGGAAGAGGGAGGCACCAGTTGGCAATGGATTGACAACACTGAAACTCCATTTCTGTCTCACTTAACCTGAGCTGTACCCAGAGTCACAGTAAAGGGAGGAGAGGGAAGGGTTAGGTTCATTCCAAGGGCCCTTGAGTGACAGGAGCCCTGAAAAATGCAGAACATAACTAGATTTGGGGCCCCATATCATATGTTTTTATGGGACTCAGAATCTCTTACTGTACCACATTAGTTCCTAGCTCTGTACCAAAATCTTGAACTCTCGTTCTGCAGATCTCCAGGAATTTCGGTGTTACTGTCAACTGTAATTCTTCGCTTTGACCATATAACAGCCCTCACTTGTTCCTGCCAGTTTCTTCTGAAATATATCAAAACTGATACTTTACTTCACAACAGAGTAATTGCCTGTTGCAGTCCGTTATAAGATCATTCTGTCACTCCAAATTATTCACTCCCTGTTTTTCACTCCATAACCCCTCACCTCCTCCTACTCATCTGCTGGCTCAGAGTTCCATCCCTCCACCTTCTGCCTTTCTCCATATTTCGAAGCCTTTAACAAAGCAGGGCAGCCCATGTTCTCAGCTGTTATTCTCCTGATTAAGTGGCACATTTTCTGCAAATCCAGAGCAACTGCAAGTGGATTTTCTTCTCATCTCTGACCTCCAAATGCTGAAGGTCCACCTCCTCAGTGCCCAATGTACTTTGGATCATTCACCTTTGAGGCAATCTTGTGATTTGTGTAATTAGCCACAGCTATAGATTTTAGCAGTTAAACACTGATGTTTAATCACCAAAACTCTCACTTTTTAAAATTAGCCTCAAATCGCACATTTGCTTATGTTCAATAAATATATAGGTGCAAAATATAAAATCACCAAAATTATCTTAATACATGTAAATGATCTGGGTAAGAAAGCAAACTTACTGTTTAAGTAACTAGTGAAACCTGTAAATTAATTAGATAGTTGTGTACAAGTGAACAAAACAGTGGAAAACAGGGTTAATCACTTTTAATAGTGTATATAATAAATATCCACCACACTTACCTAACCCATTCTGCAGAGCTGGCTGGTACAGCCAGATCGGAGCACATGGGAAATGACCAGCTGCTCTCAGACACTTGCTAAGGCATGTTCCAGTCTCAGCCTGAAGCTTGGCAGTACCTCCACCTGGCATCAGTTACACAGGTTTGGATTTCTCAGTAAAACTGAGATGCATCACTAAGGAAAGGCTAACCTGAAGAGGACAGCCAGCATACAGGGTTCCTGCCTTGCAGCAGAGACTGTGACATTTACAGTCAACTTTCATTAACATCCTTCAACTCCTTTTATGTTGTTCAAGACACGTGTTACTCCATCTTCGCTCAAATAATACTGCAACTGTATTATTAGAGTTTCACTGGGGCTTTGCAGCACCATACTGTACCTGCAGGTACATTTTTAGTTTTGGAATTTCATTCCAGCACCAAAGAGTTTTAAGAGCTCTGCATTATTTACAATTAAATTGTAGCAGCATCCCAACATCACATTGTCCGGTTCATTACATAATTTATTTTTCTTAACTGATAATCAATAATAATACAATATAGCTGTTCAATAAAAATTTGGGGCCAGACTCCATTTAAATCACATTTCTCAGGCTATATATAGTATTTGTGAAACAAACTTGAGCCCCCCCTGGTGGTTACCTGTGTAATATATGCAAAGGCAGACCACAGGGATTGAGGTACATATCTATACATCACACAGTAATGAAACATTTCCTTTACTAGTGTAACTTACTAATCAAAAAGTGTTCAACACAGCAGAAACATTAACAGAACTGGTTTATTATTTCCTTAGTTTTTTTTCCTTCCAGAGTGAGGATCCCAGAGGCCAGGGTAATGACATGGCTCAAAGTTTGTGTACAGAGAGTATGTGTGATTTATTTTAACACCAAACGTTTGTAAAATACATTTTATACTGCAGTAAAAACAAGTGTCTTTATATTATTTATTATAATACTGTTTACCTTTTTAAAAAATTAACTTGTTAGCTTTATTTGTATTTGGTGTAGCAAATTAAACTTCAAGGGCTCACACAAGACCAAACGACCACGGTCTCATTCTTCTCACAGTTATATCCAAACAAGCGGAATGCAGCGAATGAAAACCATGTTTGAAACACTGTAGCTCTTCCATGAAAATATAGTAAACCAACATATAATCAAGCAGATGTAGTATACATTCAAATTTTGTGGTCAAATGAAAACACTCTCACATTCCAGCCAGTCTTTTCAGAATCCCTATTCTGAAAGAGACCGTTCTGACCAAACGCCGCTCGCAATGAAGACGGGGACATTTATCGTTAAGGTTCTGGTGTCGTTGGTTCCCTGTTATTCCTTCAGATTTGATGGTTCTCTGCTCGCAATGGGCTCGTTTTTGCTCTACGCGCATCACCCAACCATGGTGTTCAAAGGAAAAAAGGCACTTCAAAAACACATTAGCAAATCCCAGTGTGCGCATGTGTGTCTGAGCGTGTTCACAGGAAGGCAGGAATAGATGGAGAGAAGATGACCAAACGTGTAATTACAAATGACCTGGCGAGACAGACTGGTAGTCGCTTACTCTTCGAGGATTACAAAAACAAAAACGTAACAAAACGGGCTGCAAAAAGTCAAGAAGTTTTGGTTCGAAGTAAGAAAAAGGGACAACGTGGCGATTGTTTCCAGCTGCTCTGTAGAAACTGAAATGTTTGCATAGGCAATCGAAAGTGGCTCCTGATTAATAAACAAAACAAGTAAATACAAATAAATCCAACTTTTTTTTTTTATCCACATGGACAGATATTTGAACTTCTTAGAAGCAAGGACAACTTAAAAAGAGGAAGGCTTCCGAGTCAGCAGCAGGTCACTGCAGGGAGTGTATGTACCCTGTGGAATGGTGGCCGGGCGGCCAGCTGAGGCTGTCTGCCTCTATATCTGCCTCTACAGCTCAGTGTCCTGGTACTGCTGTGAGCTGCCATGGTAGCTCCGTGTGTTCTGTTCGGCCGGCGGCTGCCGGTACTCCTCTTCCCCGCCGTGGTAATATGGCGGTCGGCTCTCAGAGTAGGGCTGCTTAGAAGGCGAGGTCTGGGGCTCTGGACGCGAGCTTGAACTGGGTAAAGGAGACATTATCCTGTCAGCTCAGTAGGTGGAGTCCCCCTACCCCAAAGCTCACTGTATCCTGACCTGATCATACAACATTTACATTTATTTATTTAGCCGTTAAAACCAAAGTGACATGCTTCTGTGAAAGCAGTGTGAGCCGCTCCAGTTGGGGTTAAAGGCCTTACTCAAGTGTAACAGTGGAATGATTCTGCCAACCATGGGATTTGAACCTGCAACCTTCTTAAACTGTCCTAACCCCAAAAAAACACAGAATGCCCATTTAGAACAGCAGTTAATCCATTTTGTAGCACCAGGTCACGTTAAAGTAAACTGTCCCAAGAGTTAGGCCACTTGCGGCTAGAACCCTACTGTTTGCCCCTGCTGTTACACCATAGCCACAGAGAGGGCGCTGCTGCTATATCACGGAGTAAATTGCCCCATTAATCTAAAAACTAAAAAAGATTACAATATTAAAGTTTCTTTAAAGGTCTGACAAGAAATATAATGTTAGTAGTGCTGGCGTTAAGGAGCTGAACTTGTGAATGGTTTTCTGGTACCAGAAGCTGTATAATTAAATAAAGTATCCTTACAAATAAGAAAAAGAATATCGATTATAAAGAAATAGGAGTAATGAATAATGCTTTTGTTGCATTTTCTACTGACTGAATTGTAATCTTATTAAGCTCTTGCTTCATCTGGCAGATGTGTAGCTGTTGCTCCAATACTCTACTTGAAGTTGGACTTTCACTGGAAGCTCAGCCTACCTGCACTTATGTCTAGTCGACTCCTTGACGGCATGAATGTTTGTAACGTGCTACTTGCCTCATTTCACTTTGGACAAACTAATGTAGTAAGTGTAAATAAATATCAATCAATGATAGCACATTTTCCCCCTATGATCAATAGTTTATATAGAGTCTCAAAAACATTGTGAAAGTTGTGTGATGAGGCATAAGCTGGGGCTGCATCAAGTCCTGGGCAAAGGCAGAACAAATATTCCTGCTTTAATCAATATAATGATCACGGTCACATGATTAGATTTTGCTCTTACCCTATTGGTTGCGGTCGGCTTAGGTCGGCCTTTGGTGGCTTCAAAGGAACCGCATAGATATCCGGATGCCTCTGAGCAATTTCCAGCTAAAAAGCAATATGACAATAGGAATAAACTAATCGATATGCCTCATTTAATGACCAAACACCAGTATCTAGGTTAAGCTAATGTAAATGAAAGCAAACAGGCTGGTCCTGCATATGAATGCCATGCTTACCCTGGCGGTCTGGGCTTCCTGCAGCTCCAGCATCCTCTGCGTCCGGGCAACGTGGTCCATCTTCTCGAAAGCTTTCACCTTGCCAAGAAAGGACCTCTGGGACGGGTCTTCAGGGCTCTCCGGCACCCCAGCCCGGTCACCAGGGGGCTGGCTGTCAGGCGTGCCCCTGGGGATGCGGGACTGGTAGGTGGGTTTGAGGGCAACCGGGGGCGGTAGGGGCTTTCCGCTGTAGGAGTCCTGGCTGCGTGGGTGATCGCTGCTCGTGGGACTGCTGGAGTGAGAGTCGTAACCTCTGCGGGGGCTGGGCTGTACGCGAAGCCCCTTGTCTCGGGACTGCGCTTTCATCTGCAAGGGTAACAGGCCTTGTCTACAACAGCCTAGAACAGACAGCCGCCCACAACACATACAGCACTCTTGTTGGTGCCCCTGGAGAGACCCAGCAGATGTGGTCTTACACCAGTCTCACCCAGATTAACCAGTTTAATTGCACCCCCAAGCTACAGCGCTATAGTACATCCTAGTTCAAAACAGATTTCCCTCAATGAGTGAGGTTTCTGCAATCACAGCAGTCTGTGGGCTAATTCCCAGTGTGTGGTATCCATAAATCTAGCAATCTCCATTTATTACTCTCCAGTTCTCATGAACATGACGACTTTCAAAATAAAACAAACCCAGCTCCTTACTTCATAAACTCAAACATCTCAGGATGATAAAATAACTGAATTTTCTATCTTTACACGATTCACTTCATATATGCTACAAAGAACCTGCGTTTCTATAGTGAACAGAACCTTATATGTATTTCAAACCAATATTGCAGATGACAGGCTACACAGAATGGATTTGGAGGGGTGTAAGTGGAACCCTATGACATCACAGAAGCTACTGAAATCCTGCTGTGGTCCACTGAGCCTCACTGTGTTGAGTCAGAAAATCAGGGAAGACACATTCCCCTTGGAGCACCATTCTTTAAAAAGTAGAGGAGTCAAATATTTGTTTTTTTTTCTATTTATAACAGGATGGAGAAAGAGAAGGTTCTGTGTTGCTGGCTACAGGCAGGTAGCAGTAATAACACAGGTTCCTGTCTGACTGCCCTGCTCATTACTCTCATTCACCTCATGACCACCGATCCTGGCAGATTAAAGGCTACAGTAGTGTGGTTAGTGACATGTAGGAGAACAGGGAAGGTGCGTGGGGGGTGGGGGGGTTCGTCTCACCTTGGGCGTTTCAGGGACAAAGGAAGGAGGGGGGCTAGATTCCCGAGGCGCCTCCCGAATCCCAAACGTCTTCATGCGTATTCGTGAATCTGGGCTCGGTCGCCTCAAAAGCTACAGATCAGCCAATGGGAGAAAGACAGGCGTGAGGGGAGGCGGGGCGGAGGGCACAGGGAGGCGGGGTTTGGCACCGGGCACAGGGAGGCTGCCCCAGAAGCAGCCATGTTTGGTCTGGATATCATGGGTATGTGATAACACAGGGCCAATTAAAGCAGGGTTTCTCAAAAAATGGTCCTGGAGACCAAAATCCAACACAATTTCCAGTTTTCCCTGTTTAAACATATCTATTATTATGTATAACATACCTACCTGATAATGAGCTAATTAGGATGTGTTTGATTAGGGAAATTTGCAAACTGTGCTGAATTGTGGCTCCCCAGGACCAGAATTGACTAATCATGAATTAGAACAGCATTTCAAGGTGTGGTATGGTACACAATACTGATATTTTCTTTACTGAATATATCAAATACTGAAGTTTAACCTTTATGCTGAACTTTAAACTGCAGTTTCTATTTCTGATATTTTTCTTCAATTCTAACAAAAAAAAAAGAGAAAGATCTCCTTGCATCGTGAACTTCGCATCACTATTAAGAGGAACTTGATCCATTTTAAATTTTCACACAATACACATATGTGTCTGAGCATATATTATATGATAGGAGGCCTTCCTCACCAGGATAGTCTGCAGAAAATGTGTATAGACCTCAGCATAGACCTCACCTCTTCAGCTAGGACGGGCTCGGAGGATCGACTGATGGCGGAAACATGCGGCTCGCCGATTGGCTCGTCCGGCTCGTTGTCAGTGCAGGCCCCGCCCTCATCGGCCGTGTCGTCGTAGTCACTGACAAGCCGGCTATCCATGCTCAGATAGTCGGCACTCATGGCTGAGAGGTAGGACATGCGATCGTCATGGAGATCAAGGTCCCCCTCTGTCAAGTCCAGCTAAAAGAGACACATGATGGATCTTTGTACAGAGAGGAACGAAACAAAAACAAAAACAAAAAGAACCAAGCTGTAGACCACCACCAACTGAAGAAGATGTTCAACAAAGCATGCAAAGAAACCATGCAGAAAAGAGGCGTCGGGGGGCTCTTCTCGGCATGTGAAAATCTAAGATAATGATAGAAAGAATGAAGTAACTAAAGGACATGCATTAAAAAGTTTGAGATGTATTTCGTTTACCATTAGAAAACATGTATAACGTGAAGAATTAAAGAGGTGGAAAGACTGCAGCCTTAATGAGGCTGAATTGAGAAGCTGGGCTGGGATGGGATGCTGGTTTGTAGCACGTGGCCCCGCCTCCATTTACCTTCCCTTCGGACACCCAAACGGCCTGAGCCTGCTGCTCGCGTATGGAATCCTTCACACTCCCATACCACGCGTCATTGGCAGAGTTCAGATCGATTGTGGCTGCGGGGGATCAGAAGAGGCGGCCATAGGAACACAAACGACATGTCAGATACAGGGATACGGATACAGGTAGGGAGCGAGCCTGCAGTACAAGCATAGGCTTTTGTAAACTGCTCGTTTACTGGCTGCCGATTCATCTTTGCTTTCGGACTGTAGCAATTAAATAGTGCTTTTAACAGTGATTGTACTTGTTATTACACTATTATGATCTTTCCAGAAGTGAATTCCTGTGCATTTGCTCCATGCAAAGCTTTGCTGCTCAGACTGACCAGTGAAGAGATGTGAGCAGGTCTTCCTCAGCTTGACCGCCTGGTCGTGCAGCTTCCGGGAGCTGCGACTGGAACCTGGGATGACACGCTGGCGCATGGTCTTCACTCCCTGCTTGCTGTCGGGGTTGAAGAAGACGACGATGGGATACCACTGAGTGTAGTTGAGTGTGTCCACAGCCTTTGGCGTCACATCCAGCAGAGCGTGCTTCTCCTGGGTGGTGGAGCGAGAAAGGGGGCGTGGGTGACGGCAGGTCAGCCGACCACCAAACGACCTGAATCTGCCTCTACACACTCGTGATGCCGGCATAGCGGAGCGGCCCAAACCTGTTCAATAATCTGCCGGATGGTGTTGAGGCGCACCACGCCTGGGGACTTCTCCGACCCCGCATCTTTGGGTTCTGTTTCTGAGGGAGACATGTGAGACAGCCATAAATGGAGACTCGCTACCCAAGTAATTGTGTAAATAGTGCAAAGGAGACTTGAACTTGAAAAAAAATGAAGAAAAAAAAAAACAAAAACCCTGTAGGCTTGAGGATGGTGAGTTTCCCTGGACCACAGTCTCATTGCTACATGACTTACTGGCAATCAGGAACTCATTAGGCAGGTCTGAAGATAGCTTCTCAATAGCTGCATCGGCGATGGGTCCAAACAGCACCACAGGTCTCTTGAAACCAGCTGAGAAAAAGAACAAAAGAAAAGTGACATTCAAGGTTACGCTCAGGTGCGTTTCCTGCTACATATATGTACAGTATCCGGGACTTTAAGGCTTCAGTTAATCAACTACCAGTCAAGAAGTGGCTCCGTGTCCCCAACCCTTGTCCTCCTGGCAGCTTATCATTCTGGCCTAAAGACAAGTTACACTGCAGATGCTTCCAAATCAATAAATCTCATTAACGAGTCAATAAAACGCATCCTAATGTGCTTTGCACCACTGTGATCCTGAGACATGCTTGGGAGGGCAGATTTGTTTTCTTTTCTGCCTCTTCTCGTAGCTCCCGTTACTTTCCAAGCTCTCTGAAAAGCCTCTTCTTTTTTTTGAGTCTGCAGCCATAGAGGCCACCTGGGATCTCGAAAGGTCCAGATATAAGCAGTAAATCCCTGATAAATCCTTGCACCAAGTTTTAGTTGATGCAAGATGAACACGATATCTCTATAACATAGTTCTACAACCCTGTCAAGTGCACCTCATATTTGATTGATATAATTTGATGACTCTTGATTAGAAGGTCACCTGAACTGTCCAATCCATCAGAGGCCATGTCTGTTAAGGGACATGCTTAATCTAGACCACTGTTTAACTGGCAAGGGAGTCAAGGAGACTTACCTTCTCGTAGGACCACCCTCTCGTAGGCAGGGAACCGGGTACCGATGGGGGTGGAGCCCACATCATCACGGGTCTTCCGAAAGTCCTTTTTCCGAGCTGCCCTTTGGCCGCGCAACCTCCAGAAATCTGCCCTGTCGTTTCCTGCCCCCTTTTGAGAGTTCTGCACACTGGCCATTTGATCAGCCCTGATGACGAAAGGCAGAGATGTCAAAACATTTCCTGTGTTTAACTTCTATCGACTAAGGTAAATCTACCTTAATAAGCTCAGACCGTGATATGGGAGATGTTTGCTACACGGTGAAGCCTTTCATACGAAATGATACGACGACAATTTTTGTGGAATTTCTTTCAACGTGAACATCCTGCTGTTAGGTAACAGTGCAATATAAAGAATATTATACCAAGTAATCTGCAAAATTACGATGAATGTTGCAAAAGCTTACAACACGATCAGGCTATGTCCTGATATGTTTTCTGTCATATTATAACCTGAGGATTTTAGTTGCATATATATCTATATCAGCTGGTGACTATATGGTGCTATCACCCTGCAGGGGAAGAAAGACCAAGCTCTTTGAGGGTACAGGCCCGTCGAGGGAGGTCAAATGAAGGACACATTCCAGCCCCTTCCTGTCAGTCTAATCTTCCAGCAAATAGACTCCTTCCTCTGACATTTTCTCGCATCTAATACGTTACTTACAAGGGATTGGATGAAAGTAGCTGTAAAGACCTTTTATTCCTGCCGGGGGCCCTAACTCTCCTCCCGTTCTCCTTCCCCTGCAGACTGGCGCAGGGAGGCGTGACCCACTGACGAAGCTCTGCTGAAATTGATTTAACACCTAGCACATCCCTCACAGCCGCCGGGCCTTACGCTAAGGGCCTCTCTCATTCTCACCGCGTACGGCGCGAGTTTGAAACCTCGGTGCCGCAAGCTGCATGTGGAAATGCTGGAAGCTCACAGTGTATCTGGGGGCTGACGCTAGGCATTCGGCAATTTACGGCCTATATGAGACTCTAGAGGTGAGGAAAAATGCCAAACATCCTATAGCACTGTGCTGCTAGTACAGATAATAGGCTAGTAGGACTGTGGTGCTTGTACAGATACTACTAGTAGTAATAATGCACAACCAATCCGACAAGAATAGCGGCGTAACGGCGGCAGCGTTACCTGCTTTTATTGGGAATGATGCCCTTCTCCAGAAGCCGGTTGTCTCCTCCTACTCGAACAGCCAGCCAGTTGCCCAGTTTTCCATCATATAGGGTGTCCACCACCTTAAAGATCTCTCCCCGCGAGAAGGACAGACCCTGTGGAGACTCCTTCTCATACTCAAAGTGGGTCCTGATGAAGAACGAGTCCCCCCGGCCGGATGCCAGGATGTCCTTGTAAACTGGAACGAGGCAGAGAGACAAATGAGCCTCCGGCTGGGTCACCTGCAGTAGGCGTAACGCCACCTCGCCAGCGTTAAATTACAGAAACCGGGGCTGCGATAAATATAGAACGTAAGAATACATTTAACATCAAACACAGAAAGAACGTCACTGTGATACTATATTTGAAAGGGTTAACTAGGTCAAAAAATTTACCTGGTGCACAGTCCTCCACAGGTAGTTAGTGAACTAAAAATGTTTTTCATGAAAACATCATTAATACAATTATAATAGCACTTTCACCCTTTAACTAATGACTGACCCTATTAAGGTTTGTAAAAGGATCATGGACTCTATTCCAGGCATCACAGGGCACAAGGTCCAGCCTGGATGGGATACCAGTCCATCGCTGGACACATGGGCACACGCATGCAACACAGATACCAAAAAGCATGTTAGTCTGTGAGAGGAAACTTGCATGACATGGGGAGAACATGTAAACTCAATACAGGCAGAAGAAGGAGGGCTTCGAACCTTCAACCCTAAAGGTGTGGGATAACAGAGCTACCTACTGAGACGCCGTGCCTCATGAGTGAATCAGCATACAAAATCCCTTTTTAAAAGATATCCGAGCAATTATTGCAAGAAGAGGGATTGTTACTGCCACCTGCTGTTCACTTTTCTTTTTACGAAGATGAATGAGGCAGTAGTTCAGAAAAATTCATGCAGTCAGAGGTTCTATACACAACGACTATTGTATCCTTAGTGTCAGTATTGTAACATTGTACAAATCCTCAAAGATATGGAGTTACAAGCCTTTGTAAGTATTTCTGCTGTTTAATAGTTTCCCATTATTATTATTTTTTTAAATGGGGCCAAACTAATATAATTTTCTACTTGGAACAATACCACAACCCCAAATCCCACCACCCCTCCCTACTTTATCATTCTGCTGTTAATTCCCCCTCCATACTCCCTGAAGCTCTGAGCCAGGCTGATATCTCCCCCTCTGTCACCCTCCCTCTGGTGGGGAGGGGCAGTTACGGCAGTCCCCTGGG
>JAABNY020000039.1:11533307-11547254 GCA_015164015.2 Brevimyrus niger
TTATCCCCCCCCCCACCCCCCGGGAGCGCGGGCCCCGGCTGAGACCCCCCCCCCTTTCCCCCCCCCCTTGGGGGGGGGGGGCAGGTCCGGGAGCCCCCGGGGGGGGGGGGGGGGCGCTGTCCCAGGCAGGGGGACAAATAGCAGCAGCTACAGCCGAGGTCATTGCTACCCAGCCCACGTTCCTTCCGGTTTCACCCCGGCGGGACCCAGTTACCACAGTTGGTGGGATTCCAAGTTCAAAAGCAGCTCCAAACGCTCAGCCCTCTCTCACCCACCTGCTTGCTTTACACAATTTGACTTGCTAATGGATTGCTGCTCTACAGACGAGCCCAGACGCACGCAGGCCCAGCAACACACACACAAACACGCAGACACACACACACACACATGCATGCATACCGCCTCAGCATCGTGTTAATGTCAAATCTGTCCCGCAAAGTAGGGCACCTCACTGGCAGAGCAACACAGAAAGTGCCCTGGCACGGCGGTGATGTGACTGTCCTCAGTCATGTTATATTGCTGCTTGAGGCAGGATGGCAGTATTATAATGTTACAGCCTTGAAGAAAAACACACAGAGAATGTTGTATCTCTGTGGGCTGGATGAGCCTGGAAAGCCAGCTTCCAGATCGCATCATGTTTCTCCGCTGTCCTGGCATGCCGTCACGTTCCAGAGCTTGCTTTGCATATTCTAAAAATGCCCTTTTCCCTCATGCCAATCCTGCCAAGGGTGGGAAAGAGTTGTCCCGGCACCACAAAGAGCACAGGCCATGATGTCACCGGCTAAAACTGGTTCCTGCCAGTTCTTTTTCTAGTGCTGAAGCTACCAGTTAAACTATGAAACAAAGATGGCTATGAGCATGAGCTATGAGCAAGTCACCGTCAGGCTGAACAACAAAAGTCAGGTCTGCAGCTCACTGACGTACACAGGACTGATCATTTTAATTATGTATCATTCTATAATCGCATTAGTTTCAATATTCTTTTAACACATTTAGCTATTGTAGATATAGACTGATAAAAAGAATGAGCCCTTATGACTGATGATTGCTTCTTCTTGTGGGGAGAGGGAAATGCGTACAGTGTGATGTGCATTCACGTGAAAGAGGCCATTGTGAGACCCCTAGTTGTAGAACTTCTAATTCTCAACTATTAGTGTCATGCCACTGATGTAGAGTTCTAATGTGACCACTGATACCCCAAAGCAAAGAGTAATTATGCGAATTGTGGTTAGGAAACAAAATGGTTACTGTTTGTTTTTTTAAGGGACATGCTGAGAGTATAGACAGTGGGTGTTTGATGGGGGGGGGGTTGGCACACACCATCGGACTTGCTCTGTGCCAGTATGGTCACGGTGTCCCCTTTGGGTATCTCCAACAAGAACAGCACTGCTTCCTCTCGGACGAGGCCCCTGAAGTCGACATTGTTCACCTGCAGGGATGCAGAGGGACGCGATCAGCCAGAGTGCAGCTCCGCATGACACCAGGCATCTGAACAGTGCAGCTGCAGTGCAGATGGTGTCATTAAATCTCACTGCCAATCTCACACCAAACAGCAGCAGACTGGAGCTCAGCCTTTTCAGAAACTGGTAGTCGTTTTTAATGGCCTATACTAAACTTTCTCAGTCTTAGGAGACTAATTTTCTCAAGTTTGTAAAATGACAGCTGCAAAAAATGTAACAACAGCGATAATCAGAATTAGGGAGTATTAGATAACACATGATTTAAACCATGACCATCTGATTGAAGGTTATGAGGCCACCTGTCTCCTCAAACGGCCCAGAAGATTATTTACAATTATTTGCCAAACATTTCAGTATAATGGGGTATATATTTCTGCCTAGCAAGTATATAAGAAATTATGTATTACAGGACAATATGAGTATGAGACAGAAATGCAGATGCCAACAGGAGTAACACGGCTGATATGGGAATGAGATTTTTTCACATTTTATGCCATCGATTTCCAAAACTTCCCCAGAAAAACTTGGAAATTTGTGATCTTGAAAACCTTGCAGACTATGATTAATTGCATTCACCACATGGGGATATGCTGGTATCCTCAGTGAAAAAGAGTGATGAAAATATCGCTGGAAAACACGGGCACCTTCACGATCTGGTCCCCGGTCTGGAGCCCCTCTTCCTCAGCTGGGCTGCCCTCCTGAACTCCTGCGACGAAGATACCCACATCGTTGCCCCCCGCCAGGCGCAGGCCGACACTTTCACCTTTCTGGAAGCTCACCATCACAGTGTTGCTCCTGAGAAATGAAACAAGCACAGGTTGGCGCTGCTCTCTGACAGCTTGACATGTAACACTTGGCTTCACCACATGGTGGCGCTTAACTAAAAATGCCACCAAAGCTAAATCAACCGCAATCGCAGTTACTTGTGAGACATATTAGTCAAATACGTGTCATATGAGAGCCTGAGAGGTATTAGGGATATCTTTGAATCAAACGTAAAGTATCTCTGAAAATTAAGATAATCCTGATATTAATAAAAATTTAAGCATATTATTGAAAGTATATTACAATAACGATGAAACTAATCATATTCAACCAAGAAAGGAAATGACATTAGCTTAATTAAAATAAGCGCATTACTGGATTAAGCTTTTAACATCCTGTACAATAAACACTAATTTGACAACACGACAGTTTGTGTTTTCAATATTGACACAGCAAGGTTTCCTGGCAGTGGCCCTGAGCACCTGGGCCATCATCAGCCTCACCTCTGACCCCGCTCTCTCTGGTTGCTCATATGCTACAGCGCCATCCAGCTGCCATGTAAAAAACTGCTTTCATGACTGGTCTATAAATGTTCTTTGTAACTGTCAGTAATTGTATTGGTAGTTAGAATACCACAGCATTAGGCACAGAGTGTCCCCTAAAGGAGCATCTTAAAGCTACTTACCCATAAGTTGCCTCGTCCTCTGGGCTGGGCCTCAGCAGGATTTTTGGAGTCGCAATAACAACAGCTAAAATACACCATTAAAATTATTAAGAACACAACTGATAAAAAATAATATTATATAATTACGAATAGCAATGCTAATGTCTTGGTCTAACCAGTTTTCTAGCCAGTTTTCAAAATTTGCCAAGCTCCATTTCTAAAGCCTTTATAAGCACATGCATGGTTGGAGGGGGCTGGATACCGGGGGGTTCCTCCGTCCGCGGCTCCTCTGCGGGCTCCTGCTGGGGATGGTTGTCCTCGGACCCTCGGAAAGGGGATGGCATGCTACCCACCCTGCCCTGTTTGCTTGGGGGGTCATCCCTGCACACAAAAACAGAAGGGGGAATGGAAAAAGCAGCCAGTTCCCAGGAAGGTGGGGGTAAATATCACAGTATACTATCTGAGTTTGTAACAATATTGGACACATTTATTTTAAAATCAAAATCTGCTCTATTACACAGACTTATTTTGGTACCAATTTACAATAAGGCTACCCTTTGCCACTTATAAATAGTAGTAACTCATAAGAAAAAAACTGTGATATAACTTGTTTATAATTGTCTAGTAATAATTTATAAAGTGTTGTAACCTAATTAATAACCTGCTTATAAACCATTTATAATCCCTTTATAAGGGTATCCTTATTGTAAAGTGGCACCCTTATTTTTTCATTTCTGAACATTATTAATACAATCCTCACATCGCCTGGTCTAATCATTGGCTTCAAAGAGGTGAGCGAGGTTTTCCCTACTCTATACTCCACTCTATCAAGCACAAGGGGTTAAACGATTCCCCCATCAGGATGTTTTAGCACTACGGGTGTAAAAGCCAAGCATGAACATTTATTTACTGCTATCACACCCAAGAAGGGCCACTTACAGAGGCACAGTTAGATTGTGTATCCTATGATTTTATACCGCAGTGCTGAATTCTCAAATCTGATTGGTCAGAAGGGTGATTTATTGATTGTCTATAACCACACACGTAGTGTCAGCCAGGTGAATCACAGTAGTAAATCTGTACACGATTACAAACTTTAATTCTACCTAACATTACCTAAAATTACAGATGAAGACAATTTAAAAATAATGGAACGAACAGAAATGTTTAATTACTGGAAAAGATGTGTTTTTGACATGTGAAAATAATGTCTATGTGCAAACATGTACCATAGATTTGTAGTTACAATGGTATAAGTGGATTAATGCACATCCAGCTGTGTTTTAACCTTTATCTATTGTCTTAATAGATACTTTGCCAAAACAGCATGCAGCTCCGGTGGTATTTTAAGTGCTTTTCTCAATAGCAACGGGGAGAATACAGACCAAAATGTCACAGCCTTTCCCAGTATGTGACTATGCCATGCAGGTGACCAAAAGCCCAGTAACGCAAAATGGAGGGTGGTTATGGGAAACGGCAGACTATAGGAATATTCTGGCCTGTTACCCGGGCTTCTCGCGTATCCTCTCGTTTGACGAATGCGACGAGAGGTCCGAATGACGGGAGCGTCTATCTTCCTGCGGGGAGTATGAGCGATACGACTCGATCTCAGAGATGTCTGCAAAAAGGGGAGAGACGGATCCATTAAACCACAGCGTTTCTGTTCCTATTTTGCACCCAGCAGAAAACCCTCCACAAGTCCCAAGAAGCACCAGTAGAAGTCCTTGCATACCACAGTAAAGCAAAGTTAGATACATTTCTGCCTCGTTATAATATCTGAAAATTAAAAAAAATATACACATCACTGCCTCCTTTAGTCATTGGCAAAATGTGCAAAAACCGATTCTCCTTTTTTGTATAAAAAAAGCATAAATTTCTGATCAATTGCTACTTCAGTTCAAGAAAGTTAAATTTAAATTTGATATCTTGTCCTATACAAGATACCTTGTATACGCAATTCAGTTAAAGCATATGACTTTGCAAAATGTACATTCTCCAACGTGAATGATATAAAAATCTATCAGAAAAGAAGGCAGTGAACAGCATATCATTATAAAGAGGCAGAGTACAGCGTATGCGTCATGAGAACAACCTCAGAAAACCAAAGAACCTTAACCAGTCTTTAAAGGACCCAGGTGAGAGGCTGCAGCAAAGAGCAGCTTGAATTGTCCTGGTAAACAATGTCACAAAATAAACAAATTATACGCTTCTGCTGTTCCCCTCAGGAAAAATGACATATTTTAGGTCCAAACTTTTTGTTTTGACCCGTGTTTCCCCAGGACAATTCAGAAAATCACAGTTAATTTACACAATGAATTAATACACAATTAGACAGCAGGACGACATTATTAGGGCCGTTAAGAGTTTGAAGATGAGGGTCGGACCAAAAAGCAGGCCATCGTTACCAGCATTTTAATGAGAGCAGTATGTGGGACCCACACTGCTTTCTCTCTCAGCCTGGAGAGAGACTGAAGCACAGGATGCTTTGTCTAAGACGACGACGTCTGGTTTCCAAGAAAAGATGCAGCTAGATTTTAATTTAGGGGTTTAAAAATGGCACAGATGTGGGACACATATGCAAAGATCTACGGTTTTAAACTGATTTTTCTTTTTCTCCACCCACATTTGGTGAAGGTTGTGTATTCATCCAAAAATTCACAAAGAAACTAAAATCTCATATTTAAGAAAAGCAGGAGGGCCAGTGAAGCCAGGCTGTGAAATAAGGGGCAGCTCCCACAGAATGGGAAGACAAATTACAGTTTACATTAGGCTGGAAAGGGTACAATTACAGTCTACTTCCTGTGGGGAGGGGGGGAGGGGCAGTGAAAGAAAATCAAGGGGAACAGACCCGGAAGTCTGTTAGATCAAACAAAAATGTGTGAGATCACAGTGCAGAAAAGCCAGCATTATAAACAGCTGGACTGAAGACCAGCGACCACGCTGGGGGGCTTCCGAGGGGGGTGGACGGCAAAGTGTGCCACCCCAGCCTCTGCATGTTAAAACAGGTCAGCGAGACTGACCATTAGGCTGGGGGGGCAGCCGGGACACTAGGATCAGTTCCCTCTCTGTGTCTTTGACCCCCCCGACAGCTATTCCCACACAAGAATATATATTTATTTATTTGGGGACATATTCCATTGTTTTATAGTAACCATCACAGGAAAAGATAATAGCTTCTAGTTACTGTTATGATTAATGTTCAGAAAAAAAGACAAATGTTCAAAATGGTGTACTATATTGTAGGATGATTCGAGGAAGCTTACCCTATTTACAAAGAGACTTTAAAAAAACAAACTGGCAAAACCAGACAGGCACATTTGTAGACGAACACAGTGGCAAGAGAGGGAGAATCATTACAATTTATGCAGGATCAAAAGTAACAGAGAATACAGCTTAAGGTTCCCCACAAACAGATACTGCATTATTAAGTATATACTGCATAGAAATTATCATTATTAATAATAATACTAAAACCTCACTGCAGAACCAAGAACGTGAGCTCCAAGTCTGCAAGTTAAGAAAAAGCTCACGACCAGAATGACAAATATGGCATAAACCCAATATAAATAAATCACACCATACAAAATAGAGCATAAAATATTTTTATTGATATTGGAAATAAGAAAAAGTTAGCAAAGGGGAAATGCAAAAGCTTTACAATTCTGTCAAGGCACAGTCATTTTACAGATAAATGGCAACAAAAAGACGTGTCTGGGTGTCCATCTGTTAAAAGTATGATAGTTTATCTGTAAAAAGAGAGACACAAAATAGATTTTTTTGTAAAATTAAAATCCTCGGTCAAGGGAACTTCCTGGAATGAAATGCAATGAAAGGAAAATAAAAGCATGGAAGATCAAGTACAGAACACAAAACAACAAAAAAGAATCACCCGGATTATTTCAACCTACAGGACGACACAGAAGCTACCAGAAATGCGAGACGGCGTGCCATTTAACCCCGTCTGTATTTTTAAACCACTTAAATCCTTAGAATGCCCAAAGGTTATATTTAGATTCAGTGGGGCACTGGCAATGTATAACCAGCAGCAAAAATTCTACCATACTGCACCGACACTGAAAGCGAAGGATTTTTACAAGCAATGCCAAACATATTTTTAATGTTAAAATAATTCACAGTGACACACTATGACCGTTAAACTGCTAACCTGAGTAAAACAAACCATAAAATAAATGGTGATGCCTTTAAAACGGATCATTAATCCATTGGTAGGGTACCTCTGTCTGAGGTAATGGACCATGTTTAAGAGTTGACACCTAGACCTTGATTACTGCACTCTGGCCAACAGGAGTGACCCCCTTTGATCAGGAATAATGTCATACACTTGAACTCGAACAGGCACAGCCACGCCGGGCCGCAGCTCTGCACCTGCATTCCGTGGACAGGCGCGCTATCCGCTGTTCCGCAGCGCGACCTTCTCCTCCAGGATCTAGCTCTTTGAGGAGCACAGTTAGCGGAGAGATGCTCTCGCTCCGCTTGCGTACTCACCGTCGGGCTCCGAGTCGCTGTCTGCCAGAGCGGGGATCCGGATCAGGATCTGCCTCCGGTCCCGCTGGACCACCAGCTGCAGCTTTCCCCGGGATTTCTCGATCAGCTTCCCGGCATCGGCCAGGGACAGGTTCTCCGTGACCGTCCCGTTTATCTACAGGGGAGGTGGAAGGAACTGGCATGACTGGAAAGGTATCGGGGAATACGGCGACACCCAGGCGGAGCCGTAGAAAACGCGAACGAGACGCAGAAGCGGGGGCTGTGTAACCGATGGTAACCCCAGAGATTATTACTGACGTTGTCTGGCCATCATTCAAACCTGGGCGATGTGGAACATCACACCTGTCAGCCGATAGGATAAGGACACAGATCTCAGGCACATAAAACGATTATTATGCTGTTGTAAATTAGCAAAATAATTTCTTCCAAGACATGTTCCAGGAAGCAAGGCTTTTCTTCTGTAGCATTAGGCTCAGGAACCCAACAAGATCTTGAACCAGCCTATGGCGTTACGTAGATACCTGCACTTCTACGATTTTTTTTTTGAGCAATTTCAAGTGATGATCCCCATACATTTCAGCCTTATTAAAGTAATTTTGGTGACACTTTACTTGACGGGGCACAAATAACACTGTAGTACACTGTGTGACAATTAACCAGAAACTAAGTGTTAGTTACATACTGATCCCATGTCTGTTCATCATTAATCAGTCAGAACAGTTTATGTATTTCATACAGTGACTGACTGTTCATGATTAGTACCTGAGTTAGCAGAATACTTCAGCTCATTCAAGTAAAGTGTTACCACATTTTCAAAATAAACACTGGGTTATACTGAACATTACGGGGTTTTAATTTATTTATGATAAATGGTAAATGGACTGCATTTATATAGCGCTTTTTACCAAAGCGCTTTACAATTATGCCTCATATTCACCCATTCATACACAATCAGATGCCACTGTTAGAATGTGTGAGAGTGTATAGATACGGCCACACAGCTATGCCCATTCATGCGTTGGTGCTGGAAGTCACAGTAAGGCTCTGGGTACCTTGAGAATAATGTCTCCTTCCCGCAGGGCCCCATCCTTGGCTGCCAGGCCTGTGCTGGTCATCTCTTTGATGAAGATCTGACTGCCCAGGCGAAGGCCATATTCTGTAACCAGAAAGCAGACGGTAAAGACACAGGGACTGGGGTCACCAGCACCCAGATACAGACTCCACCCCCAGGAAGGTCAGCGGTCACATCACTGGCCTCCATCCCTGGAGCTCCAGGCCCAGGATCTCCATAAAAACACAACATCGTACACCCCACCCCACCCCACTCCACCCCACTCCACCCCACTCCAAGTCACATGCTGTTATCACATTGATCGTCTGCATAGATTTATAATCGCATTGCGAGTCCGGAATACACAGTGAGACCAGTCACTCACTACAAGATGAACTCACAAGAATGGAGTCTATTCCAGTGAACCTTGCAATCAAAAAAAAAAAAAACAGTGCAACAGTAGTCTTTTACTTTGGTACAATTTATTTAGTAAAGACATAAGACTGTTGATTTAGGTAGAATTTCACAGGAAAAAAAGAACAGGTCCCAAGCGTGGCTATGCTGTCATAAATAAAGTGCTATATAATTAAACCCGAGCTTCTGTAATACTGCTGGGTGAGACCTTACATGCCACACAATGCCATAATTATGCAGGTGCAACATTTCTAGCCCTTCATAGCTTAAATTGCAGCAGCCCTACCTTCGCTGGGCCGGTTCTTCACTAGGAGCACGTTGAAGGGCTTCTCCAGGGGCTCGTGGTCGCCGTCGTGGGCGCGCGGGTCGGGGGATGGGGAGCGGTCCTGCAGCTGCTCCCTGCTGCGGCTCCGCAGCATCCGCTCATCGGCGCGCGGCTCAAACCCCCGCCGCTCGTAGCTGAGATCACGACTGCTGTAGGTCTGGGTGGGACTGCCGAGGTCGCGGTCGACGCTGCGCCCCCTGCTGTGGTCCTTCGGGTAGCGCCGCTCGGGGCTCAGCTCGCGGCTCAGAGTGCGCCCCCTGCTGCCGTCCCGCCGGTAGTCCCGCTCGTCGCGCTCCGCACTCCCGCCCCGGCCGTAGTCCTGCTCGCGGCCATATCCGCGGCTTCGGTAATCGGGCTCCAGGTACGCGCCCCTCCCCCGCTCCAAGCTTTGGTCCCGCTTGCGGGGGTAACCCAGGCCCCCGTTCCCCTCGGGCCAGCTGGCTTTGCGGCTGCTCAGGCTGCTGTGCCGCTCGTACTCGTCGTAGTCGGACGGCCAGTCGTGCGCTTCGGGGGAGGGGGGTGTCTTTACGGTCTGGACGGGAACCTTGCGGGGCCTCTTCACTGTCTTTACAGAGCACACACAGGAAGAGCTAGGATTACGCATCGCCGCATCCTGCCAATGACTGAGTGAATTATTAATGCCCAAGCCCAATTATAAATAATAAAAAGTGTTAATCCACTCATTTTAGGTCTGGAAATGCTGTCTCTCAGGAGATAAGCAACGGTAAATTGTAAATTTATGCTTGGATACCAAATGAGAGAGCTAA
Organism: Brevimyrus niger; assembly: GCA_015164015.2. Taxonomy (NCBI): domain Eukaryota; kingdom Metazoa; phylum Chordata; class Actinopteri; order Osteoglossiformes; family Mormyridae; genus Brevimyrus; species Brevimyrus niger. Next base: position 11,543,260 of record JAABNY020000039.1, read on the forward strand.
TAACTGATTTTAAAGAAATTATTCACACACAAGCTAAATAGCGTCATATTTCCCTCCAATATTACGCATTTATTTATATTAATGGAACCCAAACAAATATTTATCTGCTATTAGATATAAAAACATAAATATTATTAAAATATTCAAATATAAATATGAAAAATATTAAAAACTAACTTTAACACTTACCAAACTAATCATAAGTTATTGAACAAATACATTCTAACCCAAAAAATCCTCTACAGGAATGAATACATCTTTAGCGTAGACATGAGTGAGCAATTTACTGAATGAGACAATGATGCAATATCTTATTTCAGTATTACATTTGTTGTAAATGCCAGTTTGAATCACTATAAATGAAATGCAATCTTTGTAAGCTATGCAAGTTTAGCAAAAAAAACTAGCAATTTACGATATTGTGCTAAACATAATGCAAGCTGGTTAAAACATTTTTTATATTAAATATTTTCCACAAAAGAGGAAGATATTCTCTGGAAAACAAGAGCAGAAACACTCACAATTTTGGCTACTTTCCCACATTTTCTCAGTTGCTGCACAGCAAATGAGTGAGGCACATTATCCATGGGGATGGAGTTGACCAAAATAACACGGTCATTTTCGCTGTGGGAAAATAACAGTGACGTTCGGAAAACAGAAGACGCTGCCATGACGACCCATCATTAAGTACAAAGAAGAATGCACTGAATAATTAAGTTGCTACAGTCATTACATTCATCTTTTTGATCACCGGGTAACAACTGATGTCTAGGAATAGTTATAAATAAAATAACTCAGCCTTTTAATTTTAGGTCAGGAGGTTTTAAAAAAAGAATCTACTGGTATCCTAGCAACTATAAATCACCTCTGCCCATTTATGGTGCCTAAGTTACTATACTGTAGCTAGACAGGTGTCATTTGATAGATATGGGCAGAGTGGAAGATTGACAGGCGCAATAGCAGAAGTGTAGTGTGTACTAGAGCTGTCCGTCAGCTGGGCCTCCCGGGAGAACATCTGACACGATGATGGACGTCTCCCCGCTCTCCACGTTGGGGTTGTCCCGCCCACCCGTCACCGCGATGCCAAACCCCATCTTGGAGTCCTGCATGCAGGCAATGAAGGAAGCAGAGGAAGACATAGAGGGAAAGAACTGCTTAGGGCTTCCACCGGCGACTCCGTGATGAAGCCATACATCGCAGAAGGACGCAGGGGCCGGAATTGAGAATGATTCCTTCACACCGACGCTGCACCCAAGGCATCAATGAAACCAGCAGGAACGCATTCTTGGAGACGAAGCCCACTTACGCCTCTGTTACATTAAGATGCACGGGTCCTCGATTTATCGCACCATGTATAAAAACGAGAAGTCAGCAGGTAAGTCACAGCACATCCCTCACGTTTCTGCCCTGAAGGCCAGGAACCCAGAGCTCCAACAGTTATACGTTTACCAGTAGTTCTGTCTTTGTTCTTTGTGGATTTCACAGAAGCTCCAACAAGCGAGGGTGATTAAAAGCGACATTTTTAAGGCTTAAAGAGAGAACAGGAGACCACTAACCACTATCCTGCATGATTATTTTCCATCGGCAGGGCTGCTGATTATCCGCATGCATTTTAATGATTTCTGCGCCTGTGCTCACATTCTGCTGTGATCTTTCGCTCCGGAGACGGTGAGCAGGAGCCCCCCCCCGGTGCTGATGTGACGCTGAGCGGGGGTGGCGGGTCTCACTCTGGGCATGCTTGAGGTCCATGGCTCTCCCCCATGCCTCCTGTCAGGATGAGCCGGCTACGCCCCTCGCGGTGGGGGCCTGGGGTGCCCTCTGACCCCCCCCACACACACACACACTCCACCCCCACATCTGCACTTAATCACATCCCATACACGGACTGCTTTCACGCTTCCCTTCCAGATGGCTGCCACAGCAGTTACTCTGGTCTAACGGCCTTGCTCTTCCTTCCCAAACGCGACAACGCCGCTGGAATAATACTTTCGAAAGCTACCATGATGCAGCACAGACGAGCGCCTGCTTCCTCACGGCCCCCCTAACACAGCGTGTGGGGATGAGAGAGAGAGATGCGGCTTCAAAGTTCACAGCAGAGGGCACTGCCAGGCTCGCTTAATCAATGCCGGGTTTCCCCCACTGGCGATGGCTGGGAATGGTTAGTCAATGGTTATTCAATGGTTAGTCAATGGTTATTCAATGGTTAGTCAATGGTTAAGGTAGCTAATGACAAAATTACTCCGTCAGCTTTAGAGTCCCACATCTCCCATTTCTAAGCATGTGACCTGATTCTCAATTTCTCATTTTCATGTGAATCACTTTCCATTATTTCAGTCCAATTTAATAAATAATAAAAATGTAAGTAATATTAACAGCTTTTTTTATCCCCTTATCTCAGCTTTAGGAAAAAGTGTGAAATCCAGCGTGATGACGAGAGACTTCAGATTCTTTCGAGTGGCACTCTCTTTTTGTAACCAATCTGATAAGAATAATAATTGTCTCCACAGGGAAATTAGGCTGTAAATGGATAATCCGGCATATATGATTAAATCACATTTGTCGTCTTGTAATTGTAGGCCAACATTAATAGGTCATTTTAAGGACCATTGGTTTCCAGGCTCTTAATTTAAAGTCGCCTCAGCACAACCGTCTGACTGGGGACTGTCTATATGTGACAAGACAAAAAAAATAACAAAAATACCCGAAATAATTTAATCATTTTTTTGGAGCTTAAGAGAGAAACTTCATCGGCATGTATCTTCCCTGATTCCTCCACCCATCTTCCAGGTAAGTTCTCTGTGTACAGTAAGTGGGCTGAGCAATAGAGAACGATTGCAGGGGATGCTGGAGGGCACCAGGCTCACAGGAGAGCTGTCCAGGAGTGAGAACTCACCCGCTGTAATGTCACAGTGTACTGCTCCCAGATGGTCTCCTCCATTCCTGAGGTCTGTCAGGGGGAAGAGGGGGGGGGGGGAGAGAATAGTGACCAAGTATGAATTGATAACACGACCTGATACAAATGATATGTGGACAGGAAGAGAGAACCATCAAATACTGCTAGAGCTTCTTTCTGCTAAGTCAATAGAAATCTCAGATGGGCTACAATGGAAAGTTCATTGCACCTGAGGACAGAAACGCCCTCCAAAAAGACACGCATACAGATCGATAGTTCAATGATTAACCAAAACTGACCAATGTGACCCTAACTCTTTTAGTGTTTTCTAACCACAAAACTGGCAGCTTTGCTCAAGATGTACAGCAAAACCTTAATAAAATGTGAAATATTTCCTGACAAGCTGAGACCAGCTACTCTGAAAAAAATTGAAAATAGAGAGCAAACTGCACCACACACAAGGCTGAAGGGGCACGTGACACACCCAGAATTCAGTGCTTTAAAGGAACCCCCCCCCAATTTGGTGATTCTATTTGATTTCTGCTTCCAGATATTCAGCCTGGAGTGAGAACACATGGTAAACAAACAGGCATATTAACTTCCTCTCATTGGCAAAATAATGGGGGTGGGGCAAAAACATTATTTATTCACTGAAACCCAAATGCCACAAAGATCAGCCTCCTTCTTTAGACACCACACCTCAGGCAGCATTGACACAGAACAATGCAGTGTGCGTGTGTGGGTCAGATATATATAACATTGTGGGGGCCAAATGTTCATACAATGAGATATAAAAATCAGTGACAGCAAAACAATGACGCGTGCTTAAGTGTGTAGCTCGAGACTGCCACCCCCCCCCCCCCAAAGGTCGGCCACAGTTCATGCAAGATGAGCGCTGCCCAGACGACCCATGACTGAAAACATGAGGGCAAAAGGGGATCCCCATAAGACGGTCATTAAATAAAAATTTAATGGGGCCATTCAGGCGTTTCCCAGTGTCCCCTGTTTTACAGGTATGCCAGGGCGGCCAACAGTGTCCCCTGCTTTCTGTGAGTTACAGGTATGCCAGTGTGGCCAACAGTGTCCCCTGCTTTCTGTGAGT
>JAABNY020000039.1:11556394-11575009 GCA_015164015.2 Brevimyrus niger
ACACGCGCACGCACACACGCGCACACACACACGCGCGCAAGCAAGCCGTGGCGTTACGTTTGTCCCCGTTAGTCAAATTTATTCATACGAAAGGTTACTCTTAAACATAAGCCTTAGGGAAGCCTGTCAAAACTTGCTTTTATGCATTTTAAAGATGTTAAAACACATTTCCACCAAATACAGGCAGTGTAAAAAAAAACAGAAGGACAGCAAGTCATTCAACTTCATTTTAATCAATTTTTCTAAATTTCTTGCCCAGAATCTCAGCCAAGTTTTCTGCCATGCTTTAAATCATTGGTGTACATTACTGAAGGTGCCATGTCCACTATGCTCTTCCATCCTTCTTTTCCACTTAACCAAAACCCAGAGAGAATAAAGACGCCCAAAAACACATTACATATACCGGTTTCCATGGCCAGAGCTAAAACTACATCAGGGACCCACAAAGAGAACGAAGATTGTAAAGAATTACACATAACAAAAGAAATAAATCAGATTCTCTAGAAACATTTATGAGGAGATGCAAACAGGCATCAGGGCAGGAGGAGCTCAGTATCAGTTTGAGCTTCTGAAACAGGATATGTTGCTGCTGATGGCTCTGACCTCCTCAGAGGCAGACCGAGTCATTAAGAGATCGCTATTACACACATGCCATTCAGAACCATGGGGAAGAAAATTGGGTATCAGCAGATCAGCTCTGCTCAGAACTACGACTTTCATCTGAACACTGAACAACACCAGCTTCTCAGAGCTATCAGGACATCTAAAGCCAAACAGACTATTAAATGAAATCAGGGAGAAGTCGGCCACACCCACACACACACACACACGCTACAGCATCTCCACTGGAATCTGATTTTTAAAAAAGCCCCCACACCCAGAACAACGAAGAATAAAGATGTTCAAAGTGACAGCACTGTGACTCTTGGAGCTGGTACGTCAACACGGCCTAGTGATTATAAAAATAGATATTACTGAAAATATCTCCACCCTTGTTTTGGCACCTTTAGACTTTTATTTCTCAATCCATCCATTCATTCTCCAAAAGCTTATCCCAGTCAGGGTCACAGGGGGGTCTGAAGCCTATACCAGGCAGCATAGGACACAGGGCTGGGTACACCCTGGACAGCATACCAGCCCTTTACAGGTTACAGATGCACTCACATGGACAATCATACATAATGGACAATTTAGATATGACAGTTATAAACTGCATGCCTTTGGACTGCAGAAAGACAGGGGATTACCCAAAGGAAACCTGCATAAAACGGCAAACTCAACCCGCGTAGGGTGGAGGACGATCTTTAACACCCAACCCCGAAGGAGTGAGGCAACAGAGCAACCAAAACTGAGCCAAAGTGTCACCAATAACATACTTCAGCTTGTAAAGCCGCAGAGGATAACGCCTATACACTCCTGTCTTCAGCGGTGCTTGTATTCCCCCTGACATAAAAATTCTGTCTTTGGCATGTATCCATTTCCCATCATTCAAGAGTCAAGTCTACCCCATCTTAAGCGTATTCATTCAACGTGGTCGCCACAGCCTTTAAAGTTCAGCCTTAAAGACAACAAACCTGACCGCACACGTTCCACGTCACAGTTGTTAAGGTCTCAACGCTCAGGTTTCTCTCCTCAGTGCCGAAAGCCATCTAATGAATAAACGCCTGTGTGACCCGGCTGGATACACTGGGCCACAAATGGGAAAAACAAACAAACAAGTTCTTCAGTTATTTGTAACTTTTACGACGAATGATGTGTTAAAGCTAGTGGCCCATGTCACTGAATAACTGCGCATGATAAAAGCGTGTGAAACTCAGGCGAGTAAACACAAAGATATCTCCAAGAAAGACTAACAGGTTGTCAAGTGCTCAAGACAGCCATCCTTCATATTACCATTAGAACAATAAGATCTAAATAATTAATAACATTCATTAACCATACGGACGGGGAACATTCTAGGTTCTGAATCATCATTCACTTGTTATGACAAGCAAAAGAATATAAAACGCAGACACCCTCCTACAAGAGCCACAGGCATCCAATAGGTTAAGAAACAGCGCATTTCAGAAGCAGCACCTTCATCTTCACCTTCTGTTGAGACTTGGTGTTTTTCTGCGTTCCACTAACATGCAAAAACGTCCTGAAGCACTGAGGGAACGCCATTAAGTGGACCCGAAGCAGGTGGCAGACAGCGGGCCAGGTGTGTGACCAGGGCTTACCTGTCTTCTGAATCTGACAGCCATTTTGTGCGGCCAGTGCGAAGAGCTGGAGAAGCATGTGAACGGCAGCTCTCAAAGCCCCCCGCGTGAAATCCACCCTGCCACCATCAAGTACAGCTCGCACCAGACCGGAAAAATGGAAAAAAGAATCGAGAGCAAAGACTTTCTCCCTCTCGAACACCAAGCCTCCCAAAGCGTTTTGCAGATTGATGGAGGGAGACAAAAAAGAATAGACCGAGGGACATAGGCTAGCCAGCACCACACCTGCTTAGAGCCCAGCCAGTCAGAGCTGCCGTCTCGACGCTGAAACATAATACAGCAGTCACCTGAGCCTTATTCCTTTTCAACAGAGCTACGGACATCCGCTTTAACAGACATCTTCTCCATAAATAAACCTCTTCATTTTCTTTGTATTCCTCTGAATATCTATGAAAAGACTGCTTTCGAACAAGTGCCTAAACAGTATATTAATTTGTATTTTCTGAATTGTATTTTCTGAAGTCCTTAAAAAATGAATAAATAAATAAATAAATAAATGAAAAGGGCATGCTAACCAACTATAGCGGTTAGCCAACAACCTAACCATCATAAAGTGAGTCACTCACTGCCAGGAAACACCTGCTCTTGGTCACAAGGCGAGCACTCAAAACACAGCACCAGCTTGCAAGTGAAAAAGTTCAGGTCAAAAGAGGCCTCCTGCTCTCGGAGACCATCACACTGTCACGTGGCGATCAGGCTGACAGAAGCTGGATACGGCAGAAGTTTGCAAACACAATTAAGCGCTGCTTGCTCGAGTGATCATGTTATTTCAGGAGGTCTGAGCACACAAACATGCCGTACATCAAAAAAAAAAAAAAGAGATGCAGTCCATAGTCCTCTTGTTGATCTGAATTTAAAACTCTTCACCTGACAAATGCTCTTTGTTCCAAGTCCAGCTCCTCCTCTCACCGTGCTTTCAAGCGGACAAACAAAGCACCTTTTTAGCCCTAACTGAATTTGGTGTTGTCACTACAGCCTTGTTGGGATACTCATCTACCCAGCTGCACATCACCAGGTTCTATTAGGCCGGGGGTAGCTGGTGAATAAACATTGTAGTTCCCCATTTTATGTCCTTGTAACATGGTACAACACACCCTCACTTAGAATACTAAAAGCTCTCCCTTCTGTGTGACATCAACACATACAAATCTGTTGTTTCTATGCAGAAACTAGGTTCTCCATCCGGCTGAACTTTACTTCCTTGTTGTCAGAGGAAGTAATTTCCAGTTAAGCTAGGGAACAGATCATCTCCACTTCTGCCCAATTAGCCAGAGCTTGTCCATACTCTTTCTTGTCAAACTTATTTTGTGTCCAGTGTTTTGTTTCCCTCTGATAAAGATTTTTTAAAAGGCATGCTCCATTATCAAGCATGCAATCAGGCTTTAGGACTGTCCATTGTTCTTGCGGGCCTCTGGAGGAAGTTCCACACTAATTGTGTCAGGACAAACAATGTACTACTGTTCATGCCATTTGAACCAGCTACAGACTCCACCCTCCACAATCAGAAATGTTATGCAACAATGGTTGCAGCTTCCCTTGTCAACCAACAGTACATATATATATATTTTTTATATATATATATATATATATATACATATATATATATATATAATATACAGACACACACATATATATACATAAATATAAATGTATATATAGAGCACAGTTTTAGTTGCAGGTTTTACAGACTGATGAGGAAACACGGCCTTCCTTATCTTTTCTCATGAATGATGAAAAAGCCCCCGTTACTTATGTCACCATACCAATTAGGCCAGTTCAATTGTTTCCCTAGAATTCATTAAAAATAAATCTTGCTTAACTCAACATAAACCAAGTCACATGCACATTTACAAAGAAATAAGGCACTATTTTCAGGTTTAGATACATTAACTTTGACATGATAATACTATCCTTTGTAATTAATTATAACTGCATAGAACAATTAAAAAGGACATATACATACCGCAATAAATATAGATATTTTTAAATCACTAGGTTTTGCTTTTTTCCAGAGGGTAGCACATAGAAGTACTTGAGAGAAGCTGTCATGATGATGAGGGTGATAAACTTTGCACCTTCCCTTAAATAAAATCATATTTGTAAGTGGGTTTATGGGTTTAAGCTAAAGCTTCATTCGCAGAACTATAAGGCCACATAAAGACCATCTAACAAGTTTGGAAAAAATACTACAAAATAAGGCAGTTCACACACCTGTAAAAGGACAACAACATATAAAAAAAGTTTACCAGCGGATCTCTGAAAGATAGCTCTCGGTCTACTGAAATGCACGAAACAGTTATATTTCGGTTTCCGTTAGCCAGGTGAACTGACAAGCACATCCTGAGTACACTGGGAGGGGTTATTTATAAAGCAGCCCGTGCCCCAAGATCTCCTGGCATCTTCATTTTGGTTTCTTTTATGTTCCATGTTCTTGACTCTCATCTCCGCTTCCCTGTGGACCCAAGGGTGTGGTGACAAAAGCAACAGAAAGGAAGCTCCCTGCAAACCGTCCTTTTCCTGCAATCTCTCCGGAAGGGCCGTGTCGTATTAGTCATGTTCGCAGGGGGAAGAAAAACAACAAACAGGACAAAAGCTTGGGCTGCAGACTATAAGCGAGGCAGGCCCGCGGTCGAAGACGGTCCCGTCATCTCGCTGACATCCCTCCTGCATAAAGGTCATTCCGAATAACTGCTGAAATAGCAAATTCTAGGAAAATAAAAAATGGCTCTGGGGCTGATTTCCTAAATAAACAAGCAGAGTCTCTACGTCACTGATGTTCCTAAATAAACACATCAAGGCAAAATTCCTGTAGAGGTGGCACATCCCATCAGCGTATCAGCCGTCATTCAGACAGATCCTGCGTTCCATCCTGCAAACACGCAGAGGCCGTGTCTCTAGCTATATCGCCCTGGCTGCTCGCCATCAAGGCACATGAACAAAAATAGCTCCAGCTACTGTTGTTAGGGGAGATAAATGAAAAAGACGATATTACTGTTGTCATGGAGAAGGCTAGCTTTACAGGGGAAATGCGCATGCAGGACATTTCAGCAGTGGAAGTATTTCACTACAACTTAACATCCAACGCGTTGAGTATCTCAAGAATTTTTACAGGCATGGTCGCCTTAAAGAGTATTCAACACTCGGGAATGAAAATTTGGTTATTCGAATATTTTAACATTAATACCTCATAAAAGACTTGATATTCAAAGCAACACTTCCCCCCCCCCCCCCCCACCACAACTTTACAGCAGTAATGGCTACAGAGCAGAAAAAAGGTAAAACACTATAGGCCAGTGATGAAAGGAAGAAGTTTAAATTGAGCAATCTGGTCCGACTATATCAACCATAATCCCTTTAAAAAGTATGTGATCTGTGGGGCGGGAACATAAATTAAAGAGCTTCTTTCTGGTTTGGCCCAGATAAGGCATTAAAATCATGGAAGTGTTTCTGTGGTGCAGGATGTAACTAAAGATGAGAGCTCCACCCACTCGGAGTACCTTGCATTTCTACACCACTAGACTCACATACTGGTTGGAAAATTATATCAGCGAATAAGAATCCCCCACTCTTCATGGAGTCTGTACGTCACAAGCCAGCTGGCACAAACTGCTTAAACCCCTAACTCAATGTCAAAGTCTGCACATTCTCCATTATTTCCAGTAAAAATCCAGCTCACAATGTTTAGAGATGTAAGGATGAGTCACAAGTTAGAAATGAGGGCTGAACTTCAGCCCTGTATCAGCCATGCAAACAAGACGCTGCGAGAGCTACACCCAAACCTGCCCCTGAACATCTCTTAACACTTCTGAACACATTGACAGAAGATTTACCCTTTAGGTTATTTTTTAGATTTTTTTTTAACTGTCCTCTCCCTAACACTGATGACTTTACCCTCAGGTTCTTCTGAAATTATGGTTTTTCTTTTTCATAATTTTTTGTGTGCTGAAATTTCCTGGTAGGCAAATCATGAAATATTTCTATTTTAGCAACATTACCCAAGTCCTTGATACAAGTAATAATAATAATAATAAAGGTAGGACTGAACAGCTAGTAGATCATATTGAGCCATATCAACCAACCCTATCATTGCAGACCAATAACCTCCAAAAACATTTTCTGGAGAACCACCTGCTTCAGCTTCAGCTTCAGCCAGATATCAAAGTAACAGGGGTAGGGTGGGGCTGTCACACTTATTTGCCATCTTTTTAGGGACAAAACTAAATTTAATTATGCAGTACGAAGAAGCAACTACATTCTCCCTCTAAAATATATATACATTTTTATTTTATATATATACATACACACACACACATATATACACATACATATACACACATAGAATAACAGCCCATAGAATAATCAGTGGGCATCCAAGAACGTCATGAGAATTCATCCAATGAGTTTAAATTTTAACTGAGGGAAGCTCTCCATTCAGTAAGACATTTACAAATCCCATGGTCAAAACTCCAGCTGCAAAAACTACATTTCTTTAGCATGTCTCCACTCAAATGCTTGAGCACTGGGCACGGGTGACAGAACTATGAGGTTGGTATTGCTGTGAAGCCATAATGTACCATTCAATCGTGTGCCCATTTTTGTCTTGGCCCTAACACTCAATATGATAGGACATATTAATCTAACCAACTCCAAACCAGCTGGTACAAGCCAGAGATGAACTTTCTTTGCCTCTTTGTCACGTGTTCCTCTTAGAAAGGCATACTTTGAACAATGGAGAAAGTTTTAACTTCACCAGGTCAACTAAGCTGCTACTATTGTGGCATCTGCCAACAAACACGATATCCCAGTTCCTTATACCGGGTGTTCATTCGGAAATTAGCTTACAGTAGCAGGAGTTCAGGAGACCTTAACCGGCCACCGGAGGGAAGCTGTACCTTTATCGCACATAAGAGGCTCCCAGTAAACATACTTACATGCAACATAACTGGAAATCGTCACTTGTAAAACGCTTGCTATTAATTTAATTCGGGATTTCGCGAACTAGTTCAGCCCCATTCTGTCGAAATGAGAAAGCGCCTTAATGACTAATTTTTACTAGAAATCTACTGCTCTTTCAAGGTAAGAACAGCGGTTGCTAAGTTACTTAGGTATGCCTGACTCACTGGAAGAGGGGGCATTAGTCATTTTTTATAATAAATACTCACGATTTCCATAAACATCAATATAATATGGTTTCAGCATAGTTACGGTCATACTCGTGGTGACAGAACTAGACGAGAAATGCTTACAGAAGCGCATCATTGCAACAAGTCTGTACCACACTAAAATAAAAAAGGCCAAAAGACATTGGGAATTTAAAATACTACCCGAATATCTTGTTTTCTATAAGTTATCGTAAACACATAATAAAGTCAAGGACATCATATAAAAATCACGACGTCAAAACACCATGAAAGAAATATTTACGGTGCCATTTTAAATTGGATGAGAAGAACTGGGAGGAAAACTCAACAGGTGAACTGCGGTGCCCGAGTTCGCGATTGCAACCCCGTCATAGTTTTTCGTTTGTTACAACTTTTTAATTTAGTGTTTTGTTCATTAATGTATTGATGAAAATAAAATGACAAGATCTGAACAGTTTTTAAAAAAAAATAAACTCTAAACGATAACGGCTAGCGTATACGATATATTAAGCTAGCTACTTACACCACCGTGCCCATTTCTGCCGGGGTAAATCACTCTCCCCCCTTTTACTGGCATCTTCTTTCTTTAAACTTGCTTTACAAAGTTACGGATATTTCTGTACCACTTCGTTAACCGCAAACCAAGCAGCTGAGCTCTATAATGTGACTGATCTTCTTTTGGGCTTTTCAGGGGCAAACGAAAAGCATGGCTCTTGACAGCGGTACTTCTTCCACTCTTAAGCTTCACGTACATCGGTTTCTTTAGAACAATCCCAACGGATTCTAAATAGCCTGAAACATTTTTGCAGGAAAAAAAAATTCAATCGACCCAACCTACTTTAAGAATGTACCAACATCGGGCGGGGGGCGAGCTGTCTTCATTATTTCAAGGATAATAAATATTATGCTCCACTATCATTTTACTTTTATTTGATCATCCATAAAGAATGTTGATTTAAAAAATGTTACTTTATGCCCCCCGATAAGATGTCTCAATAGACATGGATTTTTTAATCTTCTTAGCGCTCCCTTCAAAATATTGGATTCCTCCAAGTTGGTTACATTGATTTAACTGTTATCTGGAAGTTCCAAAGCAAACAATTGTGTTGTCTGTTTATGTGAACATTGCGGTCATTGTTTTGATCTTTCAGTTTCTAGAGTGTCGCATACATCTCAGACATAATGAGGAAAGTATGTGGCTACTTCCCTAACGGCAAGAGTGTTTACCGTGAGTGGTCGCCGCTGGAGTTGTATGTGTTTTGCGATGACCTATAACAATGTGTTTTGAAATTACTGCGCGAGTTTCGCACGCAGTTAATTGCGGAGAGTGTACATCGTAGCATGCGGTATACAATAAAATAAACTGAAGAAAAAAAATAAGAATTTTTCAGAATGCGTGTCTAAATGTGGAAAATATGCAAGAAAATGAACAGAAGGTCAAATGAAGCTGAACTTCAATCCCCAGGCAGATTTGTGAAGTTTGAGTTTGTAGTGTACATTTTTGTTTACTAAACCGAATAAGTATTCCTTTTATTATCTATGATGTGAATATCATATAATGTGACAAGAGCTCTATATTTAATAGATACATGGTACTCTTTTCTTAAATACAAGCAAATAATACTCATGAATTCTTTGTGTACTTAGTCAACACAGGCCAGGCACAAAAAGACCAGATATTTGCACACTGCCATCACAAGTACAATGCCTTATTATCCCTTCCTGTCCACTCCCACCCCACACATGCAGAGTAGAAAATGACCAATACTGAACTTCTGTTCCAGCTAGACATAAGGTAACTATGAGAGGCAGTGCTATAACTGATGTGTGTGTGTGTGTGTGTATTCTGGGGGGGGGGGTTGTATTTATTGTATTGTGGAGACCAAATGCTACCACAATGTAGTCATATCCATTGCATTTTTAGCTTGTCTGGACATTTTTCACAGTATAAGCCTCAGTTTTCTAAAAATCTGGTTAGGTGAACTCTGGTGTATAATAATAAGGTTAGGGCTGGGTAAGGGTCAGGGTTACCATAGTTAGGTTTTGGGTTATGTCCACAGAAATTTATGGAGAGTCCCCACAATGACACTGTGTGTGTCTGTGTGTACCTTTTGTTTTTAATAAGCCTGGACTTTATGTAGGCCACGCATTCACATCCCCCGACCCCTGGCCCCTGCATCTCACCCAGCTTGTGAAGATATAGGTTTAACTGCACTGCAACGGCGTATATGCCAATACATACTTAGACGGTGCACTGGAATATTTCTCAGCGATGCTCACTGTGAGTGTGTGTGGGGATGGGTGTGACTATGCGGCTGGGACTCAGCACTGGTATGCAATGTTATTCCTATTTGTGTTCATCAAATCTGGCAGCAGAAGGTGTTGTGCTCTGCCAGAGCTTGAGAAGACTCATTGAATTAAACACCTCAACTGAATTCTTATATTAAGATGCGTGGTGTGAAACACTGCAATCTCTGCAACTGGATTAAAACACATTATTCCAGTAATATTAAGATGCCACATTGTCATCACTGAATTATTTATTCAGTGCTTTGGATTCCTATGGTGTAATGAAAGAAAAGGAACCATTTGTAATAGTGTAGGAATGAATACAGCGAATGTAAAGAGTCACAAAGATCAGTCCTGAGAAGTCCAGCATGTCTCCTGTTTGGTTTACTTCATGGAAGAAGGCCGTTTGAGAATTTTCAGGGTGTTGGTGTGTCAAACTCACTAATTAAAGAAGAGGAACAGAAAGTAGGGTGAAAATTAAGCCCCCCCCCAGGGAAAAAAGTGTTCAAGATTTCTGGCATCATTCAACATTCGTGCCTGTCCTTCATGTCATCTGAAGGGTAAGGAGAAAACAAATCTCCAATAATCTAAGACAACACCTCAGCGTTTTCTAGGATCTAAGGTGAAAGGTGAGGGTGGGGGTAACAGACAGGGACAAAGGGGGAGATGACATGAGAGGAAGATGAAGAGATGGATGGACAGATTATATAGCAGATCAAGGAGAATAATCTGCTATAAAAGCTTCAGATCAACATCCATTTTTCTGCTATGGTTGTCTGAGCTGTAATTGTTCTCATACTCAGTAAACATGTTTTTCATAACTCTGCCTGTTATTAGGGGATGCTTATCTGTGCACATTCATTTTGGGTGATCAATCAGTCACCTAAATAAACAAACAAACAAACAAACATGTAATGGAATTTGCCAGTTCTGCAATTGAAATATGCATTGCAAGGAAAGGAGATGGGAACACCATCTCAATGGGATGAATTAATGATATTTTGAAAAATGTGAGAAGGATGTGAAGCCAAAGCTGAGTTTTTCATAACATTTCCCACAATAGGATTTGTGATATAAATAAACAATACGAACACATACTAGGGTATTTTCAGAAGACATAGTTTGGCCGAGAGATGACAAATGTTAATATCATACAAGTTTCTCCAGCTAGAAATTTTAATGGGGAAAAAAAAAGCAGTTCAGTCAGACTATTAGAAGAATCGGATTAAAAAGAAGTCTAATATTGGGCATTGTCGAGTTGCAAATAAGTCAAAGGTGCAACAGTGAATTTACTGAGAACACACACTTCTCCAAAGGGGGGAAAACTATATGTAAGCAATAAATATTACTGTAGCTTGCATACATTATGTAAATAGTAACCTCAGCAAACAAAGTTAATTTTCATTTTTGTCTGCATCATGGACAATATAGTGAATCCTACATCATTCACTCCCATATCAGGTGGACTTTTCTGCTTGCTGGTAGTAAAGTTGAAAGGTCTTTTAGATGCCTTCCAAATCAGCAGGTAGAGAGCATGTGCTCCAGGTTGCCGTAGTGGGGCACTGCCCCCAAGTGTTCACCCTTGATAATTATATTCTGCATGAACAGCATGCGGTGGCATGGAGGACAAGAATGTCAGCATACAAACGGCACTAATGAAAGAGCCTTCCAAATTTACCAATGTTCTTGTGCAACTTGGAAAACGAAGATCTGTTACGCTAAATATAGTCTTTAACTTCATCTCTGTCCTTGAGATATGGATTTAAGATGGGGGGTTTTATGCAGTCGCAATTTTGTTGTAACTTGCCTTGTATTGTGCAACCAGGAACATGCATTCGTGTATTTGGTTTGACCAATCATAATCTTGATACAAATGCTATTTTGTCCATATTCTTATGGAAATAAAAGTTATAGTCTTTAAAGTCATTATTATATCTTTGATGCAGATTTAATTAAACAGGTGTGCGATAACTAAAACTCAAGTAAAATCCTAAATAAACAGTATGTTTAATTGAACAAATCTGAACAATTTTAAAATAACTATGCTTAAATTCACATAACTAGTGTTCAGGTGCATCCATCTAGAAATGTCATCCTGGACCAGAGTTTCAAAACAGACCTAAGCATATTTAACTACTAGAGTCTTGGATAGTCCAGTCAATTTAACACAGTAATTCTTGTACTCTAATCATAACTGATTTACTAGAATGATTAATTATTGTGTTACTTTATTTAATAATGTATAATAAGGTACAATGTGAATCTGATCAACTAGAAAGGTGGCATTTCCCCAAAGATATGAAATGGTAGTGTTAATTTCAATGTGACAATAACTAATTACAAGTACAGAAAAATCAAGGATGCCAGGAGTGACGTTTTCTTTCTCTACAGGACACAGAGTGAAGGTTCGGCTCAAACCTCCCTCCCTGACGCAGTAAAACCGAGCGAGTCATAGAGGAGACTGATGAAGGTCATGCTGGTAAGCTCCTACGTACAGCCTCTGCAGGGCTGTTGCATAAATCAAGCCCGTAGATCTGCAGGCTCAAGCAGCCAGAAGTGTCAACTTGCAAGTAAAACACATCTTTTCAGGGTACGGGGGGTCTGAGGGCAGAATTCCACTGACAGGAAGTGTGGCTGGGGATCCCCACTCGGGACGATAATCCCCAAGGGCAAATGAGTGACACATACAACACAGGCCCGACAGCCATCTGGCCAAAAGTGTGCTGAAATGCCAGCTCTCAGTCTGCAAAGACTTCCAGAACATTCCAAAAAAAGGGCAGGATTTTTTTTGGAAATTCAAACTATGCCAGATATCGTCATGATTATGATTAGGGAAGTTAGGAGAAGATCACTGACTGCGCACATTTTCCCTTTGACCTCAAACAGCCCATACCAATGAAGCTGAGAATCAACTTACTCAGACATTCTCTGTATGTCATAAGAAAATATTTTTATGGGATCACCATATGGATAATCTGCACAGTAATCACAAATGCTGGTTTTATATGAAGGCAAAAACCCCAAAGATGAATGAAAACTTAGACATCATAGTGACAAAATGCCAGTAAGTGACTTTCGATTTGAAGAACTCCTGCAGTTTATTACGGGCTACTTTATTGATCTTTTCACAGCTTTCAAACACACCCAAATGAAGAGCTTTCAAATGTTAACAAAAAGTTAAACACAGGATATTATACCTTCTTTGGGGAAATCCATTCACTTCTACAACCCAAGTGCCAGCATGGTCCTCTAAAGGAACCAAACATCAATGCAGCGAAAAAGGAGAATGAAAACAAAAGAAAAATACCTGCTGAAGCTTTGAAAAACTGGACACTGAAAGGGACCTGTACTGCACTCCGGTATCCCAGTAAAATTTGTCCCAGGAGGTGCTGGCAAGGGACAAGTCTGTGGCACACTGGTCCCTACAATGAAATTAGCGTAATTAGCCAACAGGCATTAACACTGCGGTTAGGGAAAACAGCCAACACACATTAACCTGAGGAATGTGGACAAATCACAAGGAACTGTGACAATCTCACACTGCTGACCACCCATCCGGGGGGAGCACGGACAGCATTCTTATGCTAAGCACCCCAACATACAGAACGTATGAACGCATTAAGCTGTTTGAGGGAACTCAAGAAAAATCAACTAATCAAATCAGGTGACAAAAATGGAGTTGTACCAAAATGATTTGCAACGGTAACTGCTCACTAAGATGATTTACGGCAAATATTCAATCCAGGGCACCGAGTACTTTTTGCAAGCGAAGCCAAAATTTAGTCCAGCTAAATTTTTATTTTGCTCACAGAGTTTGAAACCTACAACAAAATGTTATGACTAGTAATAATTAAAAAATGAAATGAATATACTAGTATTTTGTTTCTTGGTTCACAGTGTATGACTGACAGGCACATAGAATCCCCACTGCAGAACCTCAAATTTAGGGGAAATACAGTATTAAATACAGAAAAGGGTCACAATAACTGCATATTTTACTCTCTTTAAACTTTCCTGTGACTTGATGCTATTAGAGTCTGACATTTCATGGGGGGGGGGGGGAAGTGAGAGTCTGTTCAACATGCAGGTACAGTGATGCATTCTCCTTAGGATGGTCAGGGCATCACACTGAGATAATACAATTTAAGGCAATATTATTTTTATAGAAGTCCTCCTTTACATTTGGCAAAGACGTAGCTAAGGTCAGAAACTCATATGGAGCTGCAGATTAATTCAAACCCTAAATGCACCAACTGAAAAACATGAATATTTTTGTATTGCAAAATGGGGACACCATAGGAACGATGTAGAGATTAATGTTGCTGTTTTTTTTAGTATATAGTACGGAATAACTTTGACTGCATGTACTGTAGGATAGTGGAACAGGAACTTGTAAGCTGACCGAGGCCCTTAAGCAGAACCACTCCAATAAAACATCCAGCTATATAAACACATAGCAGATAAAAGCTTCAGCTGAATTACTGACAAGCATCCATCCATCTGTCCACTAGAGGATCATGACACGTCTAGACCTTTCCCACAAAGCAAGGGACACAACGCCAAAGACACCTTGGATGGGATGTCAGTCCCTCACACACACACTGTCTCACCAATGCACACACTGACATACACATTGACACACACTATGAGCCATTTAGTCACACCGATGCCTGTCTTTGGACTGTGGGGCGGGGAGGACGAGTACATGAAAGAAACCCAAGGACATGAGGAGAATTCATGCACATCTGAATGAAGTTATGCTAGGAAATAAAATTCTTATATACTGCCTTGTGTGGGACCACTGAAAATCAGATCTATCTATCTATCTATCTATCTATTTATATGTACTCCATATTTTTAGTTAAAAGTAATAAAAAAGAAAGAATAAAACCAATTTGACCAGGAATAAAACACGTGATTCTAAAACCCAAGGGGTCTAGCTAGCACAATCTGGAGGGATGATGTCCGAGGGCAGGGCGGGTCACGTGTGTAAGTAAATAAATAAATAAATGACAGTTCCTCGGGGGACACCGTCTTGCCACAAGGACAAAAGATACTTCCATCCCCCAAATAAATGATGCCTGGAATGCCTCGTCCGTCTTACAACACCTCGGGGCCCAGCTGCAATCAGCGCATTTCAATCCAATTCCAGCTCCTGTCGTTTAATCAGCTTCTCGCAGGGAGGAAAGGAAAGCGCAGTAAAAACAGAGCAGACTTGCATCAGGAGTGCTAAGAGCGCCACAAAGGAACTGCGGAACACACGCGGAGATTAATGCTGGAGACGTATCGAACGTGACAGAAGCCGGCAAGCGGCCCGGTTCCGGGGGTAAACCAAGCAAAGTGATCTGTGTGTGGTAAGGGACAGCTACAAACAAAATGGGGAACAAACAAAGAGACACACAGTCCTAAACAGTGCTAAACCACAGTATGTCTGAAGGGGATGTACCCACCCACTGTCAGAATGAGCTTGGGATTGAAGATTGAGAGGCTGGGGCTCGGATAAGAGCCCTGAGAAAGCCGAGCAGTGCCCGCCTGCTACTTTTACTTGCATGCGTCTGTGTGTGTGTGTGTGTGTGTGTGTGTGTGTGTGTCTCTGCACGAGCGATGCGTCCTCCTCAGACTGTCATGGGCTAAAGCGCAAAGCAGACGGTGTCAGGTATGACACCTAAATACAGGAGGGCGGTGGGTGGAAAATAGAAGCTGCATCCGAAATTCCTCTGAGCGGCTGCAGGAAGACGAGCTGCATGGAGGCTCCAAGGCAGCTCGTTAGCGGCCAAGGCGGGGAAGCACCTGGGACCGATGACACAGACACCTGCTCCCATGCCGCTTCGTCAAAAAGCACGTTTATCTGTAAATATGCACGCGCTCCTCTTTTTGTGCATTGCACAAAATACACTCACATTTTTTACTACCCCCCCCCCCCCCCGACAGCAAAGGGGAAATTGGGGTGGGGGGGGACATTGAAAAGAACCATCATTAAACCTTTATGTCCCCAGTGACATTTAGACTCGGCAGAATCCAGCAAAAGGCAAGCAAAGGTCCAGTAAGGCACAGGTAGGCGGCGCCAGCCAATGGGGTCGATCAAGGTCGAATGCGTCGCCATGATTATGGATACGGGGGATGGAGGAAACATGCTGAGCAAGCCAAACATCCACCTCAGACCCACTGCGGCCCACCAGCTGTGGCCTGGAACCGGGTCCGATCGGGGCCTCTGCACCCTCGCCACGCATGCAGCCGTTCCCCGCAGGTGCGGCGACATGGGCGCTCAGTGGCGTGGAGGGGGGGAAGTTAAGAGCGAGTGCTATTGCAGCATTAAACTGCGCAGCTGCAACTATGAGTAACCCCTAATTGGCCCACTTTACCAGCCATCATCCTGCTTTACTCCACATATCTGCCGGTAAATATTTAAACTTAAGCAATATTTACTTATTTAAACTTATTTGAATTATATGGCCGCTCAGATACCGTTAATTATACAGCTTTTATTACCCGGTCCTCGGGTAGCCCTAAAGAAAGGGCGAAATCCTTGTTAAAAAACGGGGGGCTTGTGCAGGCGACATGCGCTGTAGGGCTGCCTCCCAGAGGACACTGTTTAAAGGGACACAGACAGATCTCTGTGCCCGCCTGAACCGGGGGCTCTCTCGTGGAGAGATCCATCTGCTTCTGCTTAATTAACACTGCTGCACGAGTCTGAGGTTCACGCAGTGGGAGGGGGGAGGGGGAGAGTGGGGGGGAAGGGGAGAGCAAATATAATGCAATTAATGGAATCATGGAATATATGAATGCTATGAATATAGCATTATCGCTTCTTAAACCTCAGCTGCTACAGTGGGCTCTGTTTGTTAAGCCTTGAATAAGGCACAGGTGCTGGGATTGACGTCGATTCTGGATGCACGTCGGCGTGGGGAGAGGGGAGGCCAGGACACAGGGAGCGGGAGCCAGGGCCCGACAAGGACAGAGGGAAGAACAGAATTAACCTTCCCTAACCTGTCTGGTGGAGTCCCAGTGAAATCTCACTTCATTTTCACCCCGCTTTCATTTTAGCAAGTGTTTGGCAAATGTGGGAGGGGTTAGCAATGGTGATACTTTCCTCCGTATTCGTTACACACAAAGGCTGCATTCAGAGATCTCACAGAAAATTGAATCTTTACAGCAAATAAGAATCAAACAGCACTATTTATCATGATGGACTGTATACATGCTTACATTAGTATGTATGGATTAATTGTGGTAATATCTAAACAAAGGAGCTTCATTCTTTGATTGCAATCCTGACTATGTTCATATTTAACAAATTTAGTTCAGGCTCTCCAATTTACAAACAAAAATAGTGTCGGTCATGACACAAATGTGTTTTCCTTTGTGTCACCCTACTTTCACAATAAAACACGACAAACATTACCTTGAAGTGGTATTTCAGGAAATACCCCCCCCCCCACACACACACACACATACAGATGTCTGAAAAGCATAAATCATATGCATTCACTTACACACCCACCTACACATTCACACCAAGTGCTGACAGATTACTCATTCTACCAGGTCCATGTTAAACCATCTATTCATCCATCTTCTAAATGGTTATCCTGGTCTGGGCCGAGCATATATATGTCAAACTACCAATCATAATCTGTCTCCCTAACTAAAAAAAAAACGAACATATACACATCATATGCTGCTACAGAAAGCGAGTTAAACTGCAGAATAAATGGATGCCCAGCAATCCCGAATAGAATGCCTAGGCTCAGCTAGCTCCTTTCTCCCCAAACAGCCTATATATAGACCTGCTCCATACCATATTATTTATAATTTGCTCCCATCAACCGATTCACAGGAGGCTGTCGTCTTATTGTGCTTGAAGGCGAGATGTGTTAAGTTCTGAAGTTGCTCGGAGAGCTTCCCTGTGCAAAACTCGTAACACGGGTGCTTTGGGAATGCATGATATATAGATTTCACTTAAGACGCGGGCCGCTTCAATTAATCCCACTGCCGAGTGGAATCTCAGTCAATCTCACATGAGGATACATTATTTAAATGCTCTTCAATTTCTCAGTAATAGGAAAGAGAAGTGTTAAAGGTCAACAATTAATGCTTAAAATGCCTGTCACGCACACTTTATTGCAATTCTAATTATTTCAGTACCATTAGGAATCGCACATTTTCACACGCACGCCCTCTCAGAAGCAGGGTGGTTCCTGAGAAATAAGCACCGATGCAGTACTGCCCATCTTCAGAGTCTCCGTGCCCGTGTTTAGGTGTCAAGCTGTTAAGGGAAATGTCCAAATTGGAGGGTGACGCCAGAAAAACTGAGAGACAGCTGGGAGGAACTGGAAATGGTACAGTGACAGAGTGAGGTGTCCATCCAGTAAATCCTCTCTGAATTTACAGGAGGAGCTGTTTGACCTTTACTCACACACATACTGCTAAAATGAACATGGATGAAAAACAGCCCATCAGTGCCATCAAGCTGCCGCAGTTTCTCAGAACTCATATCCCTAGTTGCCCCCCAGAGCCACATTTCACCGTTTAAAAAAATAAAATAAAAAACACGTAAAAATCACATTTTCTCCACGGACGTGAGTTTACGTGTTACTGTATCTGTTTTTATCTACGTGCCATCTTTCCCAAACGCTGCTCTGGCCAGGCGACAACCCACTGCTGTCAGACTTTACAGGGTTTATCTAGGACATCGATCCCTGCGTCCAAATCGCTCGATCGATAGGCGAACATTCATCTTCAGAACAAGGTTTATGGCGTGTAAGGAGCTGCCTGATTGGAACAAGAAATACAACCACCTACCCACCCCCCCCAAGCCACCCCACAGAACCCCACCCCCGGTGATGACATGGCCTTAATTCATTGGGGGCCCACGCCTGGGGCGGAGTCGCTAAAAACACCAGGCCCATAAACATGTCCAAATTAGC
>JAABNY020000039.1:11592077-11603833 GCA_015164015.2 Brevimyrus niger
CCGAGGATAGTGGGGGTCACGAGTCACTGGCACGGTTATATTGGGGGTCGTGAGCTGAAAAGTTTGGGAACCCCTGACATAAAAGACCCATACCATAATCGCTTTAGCTTGTGTAGGATAGAGCCAGTGACCTACAGTGTAGCCAAAAATTATTTTTACACTGTGAAAAAATGGTTGATGAAATTGCATTTTTTGAAAACAATTCCAGAATGTGTTTTGAATTTGAAGTTTTTTATTGTTTCTTTACACAACACACATATATCAGTACAAATTTAAGCAGTTTTAAAGTTTGTTCTTTAATATTCTCAATGTCATTTCCAATTGTGACCTTTTTACCCCCATAATGTACAAATAATTTTTGGCTACACTGTATATGGGAAGAGTGACATTACAACTCCCGTCAAGACATAAGGCTGAGGTGTCCCTTGTCTTGTGGAATCTGCCCTTTTAACACAGATGATCAGTCCTCTCTGGCATTTTGATTTGATCTGAACCCTGATTGGTTCCAAAACTCAGACCTGTGAACAGAATCAGACATCTTTCCTTTCATAATAGAATTTGCAATAATTGTAATAATAACATATTACAATTATATAGTAGCTCTCACAAACCTGAGGTCACTTTATAAGAAAGAAGAAAAAAAGGGATAAACATCTACTCAGTAGAGGAAGAGAAATGTTTGTCCAACAAGAAAGCCTTAAAGTGAAGGAGAAACTGAGGAAGAGAATTCCAGTGTTTATGGGTCAACGGCACTGAAGTACCCACCATCCATACTGAGAAACCTGGTGCGAGGGGTGAGGAGTAGATTACTTCTGGACAGTGGGAAAGAGGTTGGGGGGAGAGTAAGGGGTCAGGAGTTCACAGAGGTAAAGGGGGACAAGGCCATGCAGTGCTTTGAAGGCGAGAAGCAAGATTTTGAATTTGATACAGGACAGAACTGGTACCTAGTATCATTGAGGATGTAAGCAGTATTCAAGTATCGAATTACACCGTGCACTACATTAAACATACATACACAAATATATAGTGTTTCTAATAAAAAAAATGAGAATTCAGAACCCACAAACCAACATTTTATTAAAGGTAAGAAGCCAGACAATCCAACATGAGCTTAAAATAATGGTCCTTTTGTCCATCTGTGTTTAATAATCCTTTTTTATCTGGTGAAAATGGACCAAATATTTCCTGGGGAAAAAACATGCATTCCACAGGGCTGTAACTGTACAGACAGGTTTTACAGTAATCTGATGAATACTTTCAAAAACAGACACAAATCCATCAAATCAGTTACCAAGCAAAAAAAGTTGGATTTTTAAATGACACCACACATGAAAAGGCTTACATACTTACATGAACTGTTTCACTATATGGAAGGGCAGACCAGATCTTAGAGATTCCAGCACTATGACTGTTGGCTTCATCCTGATTGTATTACGGCTACAATGCAAACATTTTAATGTTTGGGGAACATATAAGCAAACAGAAGCAGTTCATCCATACAGCCAGGTTCAGGGAAGAATCAAATGTGACAGGTCCATGTCGCGCTTGAAAATGGCAGAAAATTCCTTGGAGAGCAGGTTGTGCAGGCAGACGCCGTCGTGGGAATAAACCCAGTGTGTGCCATTCCAGTCATAGCGCTTTGGACCGCTGGAGGAGAGGATGGAAGAGCAGAGGTGAGCAGAAAGCCGCTGGGATGCTCAGAGGCACTGTGGGGACCTGCCCCTGGGCTCAGCATAGAGGTCGAACGAGGCCAGCAAACAAACTGTTCAGTGTTCAGTGACACACACATGCAGGCTATATTCTTAAGCAGTAATATTCTGTTCCTGCCCTGATGGACAATCACACAAAGCATTGATGTGCTATAAAGCTAATACAATATATCAGGGGTGCCCACACTTCTTCAGCTTGCGAGCTACTTACCTACTATAAAAATGCAAAGGATATATTTATTTATAAATTGAGTGTTCTTTATTAGAATTTATTATTATTCATTTCTTCTTGTGATAAAGTATTTTTGAATTTGAATTTAATCTACAATATATGTTGGAGTACCTTGTATAACTGCAGGGACCCATATTGCACAATACTACTACGTAGATTTTTGGGATTTTATTCTCAGAGGGAAGTTAATGTTGTAGTTTTCATGCACAGTCCGAAAATGTCGCTCCACATTTCCCTTCTTCGGAGTAGTAATGGCAAGCTGACAGATGAAGCGAAGGCACTTCGAATAAGACACTGTGAAGAGTCCTCCTCCGATTCCTTATGGAAGTGGTAGGTTTTTGGCTTCTTACTTGGTGCAGCTTCCCCATTTGTTTTTATAACCTTTCTTAAGTTCAGTAGAAATAAATTGGAGGATAAGTAGGCGGCTCGGTACCATGCTGGAGTTTTTCAGCAGCTGGCACGGTTGGGATGGCATGCCTGGTGACCCATGTGTCAAAAGACGACGTCGGACTGGCTGCCATATATGTCAATCAAGCGTGACCAATGTCATATTTCAGATGGATGATACCCTATCATCCATCCTCTATTTTTTTATGCCATGTGATCTACCCACAGTACCTTTACGATCGACCGGTAGGTCGCGATCGACGTTTTAGGCACCCCTGCGATATATGTTTAAGGTTGCTGTGAGAGTGGGGGGGTGGCAGGCCGTGCTTTTACGACTCGGCGCTGCGTTTACTCTACGATGGCCCTGCTCAGAGACTCTGTACCTCGTCGGAGATGAGAGCCAGATCTGTCTGTTGGGCGTCTGCTTGTTGATGACGTACGTGCCATGGTCCCGGCCCACTTTTACCGTCAGCACTCCACTCTGTCGGAAGAAAGCAGAATGGGTCTCTCGTCACCCCCCCACAGCGCCCGACTAGGTGGCAAGAGAGAGCTAAACACGATTAGAAGGCAGGCAACAGCTACTGCAGGACCTCAAATGGATTTTATCATCTATGCCATCAGCTCACGGTCAGACACAGGACCACAGACGGAACAGCCGGCTGTCCCAGACCTTATTGTTCTCAAACCCGCCGCCCTTCAGCTCGACGGCACCCAAGTCCACAAGGCGAGTAACGACGAGTCTCCTTCCTTCTCCTGTGCCCGCTTTCCCCGCTCGCAGGCTTCCTCCCATTGCAGCAGATCGGAGTCAACAGCTGAGCGAATTAAACATGGCAGGAAAATGCGCCGCCATGAAGCCCCCGCAGTGCAGCGCTGTCCCCATGCTGCCACACGTCCCTCCTTGGAGGGCATGGCACAGACCCCTCCTGCCTTTGACCAGTGAGGTCACCTTCCACTCACGAACAGACAGTCATGCCTACAGCACACACACACACACACACAAACACGCCACTAACACGCTAACCCCGAGTCTGCAGTGGCCACGGACTTGACACACACACAGTATGAAACTTCTGCCCCAAGTTCTCATCTACCCACTACTTGTAAAAGCATGACAAAAAGTTTCATTAAAAAGCCTTCCTCCGAAATGGAATTTTAATGGGCAGCCCTGGCTAAGCCTTCGGAATTTATTTCAATTAGCTTTCACAGTAAATTATTTTAATACTGTACTTACAGCAACCGACCTTACTGAGGCATTGTGACTCAATTAATTTTTTCATTTACAGCTTGTAATGTGACCTCCTAACTGCTTTATTAATAGATATACCAAACTTAAATTACTATTAATTTAACCAGTGAAGTAACTAAATAAAGCAGGTTTAAAAAGACACTCGGTCCAGGGATTGGGGGTTCAGTCCCCAAGTGAAAAATCATAGTTGATTTTTCTTATATATCCTTTAATTTTGCCTGCAGCTATAGCTACAGCTGTTTTTGAACTATTCCGGGGCGAGGTCATCCACTAGATGGTGTTAAAACTAAAAATAGAAATGCAAAAAAATCTGGGGCCTGAAATAATCTACTGAGCCATAAAAAAAAAAAATTCTAGCTCTACAGGGGAGGCTGAAGACCTGTAACGGTGGGCCCTTAAGTTTTAATCATTTAATTCTGCCTGACCGGCGATAAATTCTCAGAAAAAAGGTTTTTCAACCAGAGAAATCAGAGCCGTTGATTTTGGCGTTAGCAGTCTTCGGGGGGGAAGCTGGCCTCACAGCCAGGCAGGCAACATTCCCCAATCCGTTAGCACCGACGGGTCAGCGCCTCTCCCGCAGAGTGATTTAAAAAGTCACGCTGGCATTAATCACCACCGTGCAGGCCGCCCGGAGACAGACACATCGGCAGAGAGCGTTATAGATCTTACCGGGGCATTTATCCCAGAGGAAATCTGCGCTCGAGCATCCTCCGTGCTCTGGCACATCCCGCAGCATCAGCCTTCATTTGCACACACACCCCCCCCCCGGATGGACCCCCTCCTCCTCCCTTAGGGAAACCGACTGCCAGCTGTCTGACGCTAATCTGACTTGTGGATGAAGCAGAGGTCAGAGGGAACAGTACAATGGATGAGGCAGCACTCCAGTCAACCCCTCCCCCCACCCCCCCTAAAGCGGGGCATCCGGCGAAGTCAAACATTTACAGATCCATCCTCCCTCACAGCCAGTTAGTTTAAAAAGCGAAGAGTCTCCCACCCCCTGTCCGTGTTCATGTACCGTGTCTTTGCAGTTCATGCTTCACAGATCCCGCCTGCTAACTAGGAAGCCGCTTCTGATTTTTTTTTTCTGTGATGCGAGAGACACGACAGCCGTCAGCCAGTGTGTTCAGCGCAGACGGCTCCGCCGCTCGCCACCGACCTTAACGCGTGGCCGACCTTGTCCTTCACATGGCCCAGCAGCTGGAGGCCTAGTCTGCGGTGGCGGCCTGTGTTTAAATTCACGCTTTCCCCCTTTATGAGTACTGACCTGCTCCTCTGAAGCGATGCTCTCTTTGTATTTTTTGTCCATCGCAGTAACTCAGTCATAAGTTATTTATAAGAAGTAGGATACTGTTTGGGAAATACTTGCATCCAAAATTTTTTTTTTTTTGGATAAAAATTCAACCTAAAAGTAATGTTGAGGGACTCAAGGTCCCGGCAGGCTTTCCTGCTTAAGCGATTTTCAACGTTTTAAATCCAAATGCAAGCAACTGTCAAACAACTCCTCTGTAAGGCCATCTTGAAAAATTACAATTTAGTTTATAGGTCAGAATAGTGCGAGGAAGTGTTACCACTCACAGATTGGAGGGTTTCAGATTGCTGTGCCAATTGTGGCCGGGCCCTAATTGTGCTGGTTGGATTGGATCATAAATCAGTCCCAAAATGGGGACAAACAAAGGCTCCTCAGTGCAGTGTGGCTTACAGGAGCAAGATCTCAAACCGCGGTACTGAGCAACGTTGCGATTATTCATCTTTCGGCATGGCTTTGGTGTCTTCTTCCTGAATTTTAATTCGCTGAGCATAAACAGCAGGCCGCAGCAAATCGACCCACTTTATCTAGTCTCAAAGGCACATAACCCTCAGACTTCATAATTAACACTGTGGCCTGCACTGGATATGGACAGAACCCTGATACATTGACATCCATTGACGCATAAATACACGTAATCTGTAAAGATCCTGAAAACAACTGTCTTGAAGAAGAAAAAAAAAAAACATTCACAGTATTATTTGACTGATGTGTGAGGAGCCAAAACATTAGGATCACCCCTATGTGAAGCGAATTAGGTTCACTATCTAGTAAAAACAGTGTGTGTCAAGGTCTGGGATCTATTAGTTGGTAAGGAAACATTTTGTCCACCTAGTTAACATGTTGAATGCAGAAGAGATGGGCAGGGAAAAACATCTGAGTGATTGTGACAAGGGCCATATCATTATGGCCAGATGACTGGGTCAGGGCATGTCAAACAGGAAGGCCAACAGAAGGGCTATGGGAACAATGTGTCACAGCAGACAAAGCATCAAGCCCAGTTGCATATGGGGCACAGGAGCCCATGGTAGCCCCTGTCCACTGTCGGAGATGCCTACGATGAGCATCCAAGCATCAGAACCGGACCTTAGAGAGATGGAACTGGTCAGCTGGTCCACTGAATTCTATTTTCTGTTCCATCCTGCGGATGGCTGGATATGGGTCGAGCATCTGAGAGACGTGTTGGACCGAGTTCGATCTAGAGCTACATAGCCCAATATACAGCAGGGCTCCATGCATGTGATCATCATGAAAGTTATCCGTCATCTGTGCTACAGCAGCCCTTCTGTTGGTCTGTACCACATGGGATAGCCTTCATTCACATCTTACATCGAGTCTGGGCTACCCCAACACCCTGTCGGTGGTTTGTGGTCTTTCCCTCCTCAGACCACTCTCACAAAGTACTCACCACGACTGGCTATGAGCACCCCACAAGCCTCGCCATTTTGCAGATGCTCTGACGCAGTCTTCTGACCATAAAAGACTTGGCCCTTCTCAAAGTCACTCAGATCTTCATCCCTGCTGATTTCTTCTGCATACAACATGCCGATTACAAGCACCAAATGTCAGCATACCATCTAATGTATCTCAAACCTTAACACAGATCCATTTTTATGAGATAGACAACATTATTTACTTCACATAAGGGTGGTGTATAAAGCAGCAAAAATTACCCCTGACTGAAATCATTCTAGGTGCAACACCTACCCCTAGTGGATACTTTAAGGACTGCAGTTGTAATTAATGGTAGTAACAATGTCACTTGACTTCATTTTAGAAAAGAACAGAATAGAATGACATTCATTCTTGTGGGGAAATTGTCATTTCACCAATTTCACCTTGCTTTCTACGAGACACAGATACATACATAGGCGAGACCAAACATGGAGGTAACAGCACAGGCTTCACCATGCATCTAAAGCCCTGGGGCGATTAGGGGTTGAAGGCCTTACTCAAAGGCCTAACAGCGACCAACGTCAGTCTACTGGCCCTGGAATTCGAACTGCCCAGTCAGAACCTGCTGAGCCACATGCCACTGACATTTTAACACGAGCCACGACATGAACATACTTACAGAAAAGACGACATCATACTCCGGTGAGGTGAATGGCTCATCTGTGAGATCCTCAAAGTATTCCGCAAGTGTCTCCAGAGTTTCATCTGCTAATTTCTCATACACTGCCTCAGGTACCTCACTGTAGGATTAGAGACAACTATTAGCTATACAACAGCCAATTTAGGTGATCAACTTTTCTGTCTTAAAACTAATAATAAAACTGAATATCTTGATATTATTTGGCCATGAAAACACCAAAGGTTACACCTGCTTAATTAGATCAATTCTTACTTAAAATACAAATGCTAGGAATGATAGAAAATGAATAACTGGATTGGGCCTAACTAAAATTACTACTTATTATCTGTATTAAGTGCATATGCTAACAGATTTAAATAAACATTTCGAACATACTACACATTTGATCAACCTGCAAAAAAAATTAAACTTAACAGGAACTCAAAATGACTCAGTATGCAGTATTTTACGCATTAAACTAGTTGTTTCTTCACTAAATTACAATTTCTTCAGAACTTGAAGAATCAGTTCTTACCCTAACTGAGCCTTTTGTTCTTCAGCACAAGCAGCGCGTGTTAAGTAAACATTTCTT
Organism: Brevimyrus niger; assembly: GCA_015164015.2. Lineage (NCBI taxonomy): Eukaryota > Metazoa > Chordata > Actinopteri > Osteoglossiformes > Mormyridae > Brevimyrus > Brevimyrus niger. The sequence goes on from JAABNY020000039.1 coordinate 11,599,624, forward strand.
TTTTGCGTCCTCTGTAGTAGTCCTGGACCTAAAAACTGTACAGTAGAATAAACAGTTGACGACTAAACGCATTTACTGTATGTAATGAACAATTTTGAAGACTAGAATGTCATAGGAAAAGGCCGAGTGAATACCCTGCCGGCTCCGATGGGCGTCCATGGGTCCCGGACATGAGAAGACCCGGTTCTATCATGAGTCCAAGACAATATCTTGTCTTGCTAAGTCAACATGAAACGAAAGAAAAAGATCCATTACTACCTGTGCTTAGAAGGAATGGTTACCTAAGTCATATACTCAGTTAATTCTAACGTAATGCAATAGGCCGTCAAAACTGGATTTGACAATGCGCTAACATGACATCCATTTGTTGTGAAATAGGTAGACTGTTGGTCACTCCATAACTTCTAAGTGTTTTAAAGAGTCCACGTTCCTTTTTGTGTAAAACACGATTAATTGTCAGTGACATTGCTGCCAGGTACCCTCGCAGCAAGTGATAGCACCGAGGGCTAATTTATGCGTAATAATACTGCTTTCCAGTACTCACCTGGTGTAACGGACATCTGCCTCTCTCGGAGTGTATTCTAGCAGCTGAACATTCTTGCTTCACTGTCGTAGTTAGATGGAACCGGTAAAACACCAAGCGTTTAAGTGTCAAACGTGACATGTTCGTGTGTCTGTATACGGCAAATCGAACCCGCGTTATCGACTGTACATGCCTGGGGATCATACTCTTTTCCTAGTACTGCGTGAAATCTCGCGAGAATATAAATCGACCTTATGAAGCCGTCCGTGTAGTTTATTTATCGTGTTTTACCGGAAATGCTTAGGGCTTCCTTCATATATGCACTGATATGCGTATGTACTGATATACTGAAATTAATGTTACTGATAATCCGTTGATTAAAAATACTCTTTATAAACATAATCATGGTATTATGAATATTTTACATGTTTCTTTAATCAGTCTCAGTGTTGTGACAGAAGTCTACATTCACTTGTTTAATTTGTTGTGCTAGCTGTGAGCTAGCCTTCAAAACCTATATATAGGGCCAGTCAATCCTGTAAGCTACAATATTGGTGCCCCCCTAGGGTGCCAGGTACTGAGGAGATGGTGACATGCCGGTCAATTTCACTTTGCCTCAGATGGCGGAGGCTAGGGTGCTACATCGTTTAGGATTGATATTGCGTGTGTAATGTACAACACAGCGATAAATGTTCCAATGCTTCACTTCCTCAGCTTTAGCCCCTACACCTCTTCTCCCTCCCTGCTGGCTTTAATAAATCATGTGCTTATCCTTCAGTTTTAGCCATAGCCAGAAGCTGCTCTTCTCAGCCTCCTCGGCCACTTCCTTCAGTATCTTCTGTAACTTAATTCCTGACACTCCAGTGTCCTTCAATAAATGATGAGTAGATGTTCCCAAGAAACCTCGGTAACACACATGGAAAAGTTTTTTCAAAAAATCATATGACTCTAATGCATTTTACCCAAAGCTCTTTATATGACATTCAAATAAATATGCAATTCATATAAATTAATGCGTGATTAGGCGTATATGCAAAATACACATGCAAAATACACATGGAATTAATGTACCACCAAATATATATAATATAATCAATTCAGTGACAGTCATGTACAATCCATATGCAATGTATGTGTATTTAGTCATGTTTTTCCTTTATTCAAGTAAAATACATATTCAATTGTCAAACATAGGTATGCTAAATGTTAAACGCATGTTTTGTCAGCATTAGTTTCTATGCATAATTCTTTGCATGAACTCAGCTGAACCATAGACAGTGGTTCCACACAGCTAGAATGAGTATTTTGAAAAGGCAACATCCTTTATCACTTAATACATTCACTTTGTGTTCTGAGGACATAAAATGAATTTTCTCATGTCTAATTAAACCAACTGAATGTGGAGTAATCACACGTTTTTTATTAGAATAACAATATAATTTTTTATTAAGAAACAACAAGTAATAAACATTTATTTCCCACTAAAGCTATATGATATCAAGTAGGATAAAATGTAAAATTCATTTGAAAGTTTTATGTTTTTTCTGTAGGCTCCCTTGAATGTCTTACATGTCAAGCACTGACTTGTGAACAAAAAAAGCATAATGCTTTGGTATACATAACTGAAATAAGAAAAATGCTTGATAGCCTTATATGAACTATGCATTTTTTTTCCATATGGAAACCCACCTCCAGTCCCTTCTCCCTGCAATCAGCCTCCAGCACAGCATGATTCTGCCTCTTCCTGTCTTTGGCTCCACCCCCTCCTTCTTGCCATGGCATTATAAGTTCAGTCATTATAAGTTTCTTAGCTGTTATAGACTATACCTCGATGTCAGGCCTTAAGGAGGTGTTGAGGATGTCAGTGGTGAGATTTGGCTGCTGGCTAAGGTCTACTCTCATCTTCTAGTTATTTCTGGGAACTATGATTATTCTGGCTGTGCATCATCTTCAGGCTTCACAAAGTGATCCAGCTGTACTTGTGGGTGATCTTTGTTTGCCTTAACTCTGCACATTTCCAGGTCTTCCACCCACTTGCACAAGACCTGGTCATTGTGCCATTTTCACCACCCCTGAGCCTGTTCTATCTACAGTCGCTCACAGACTGGTCTGCTCATCCCTGAATCCCTAACAACACTGCTTGTAGCCCAAAGAGGTTTACTTGAATGGCAGTTTTATTGCATTCCTCTCAAAAAAAGTAGCATCTGAAAGACAATGATACAAACCCAACCATTAACTGTTGGCTTGGGCATCCATCTTTGCAAATGATTGTGCCAATTTAACTCATCTGCTGGGTCTCCAAGCAATATTGTTACAGTGTAACCTGGCAACACCAGACCTTCAACAAGAAGAGTAGGAAATGGCTTTTCTAAGCCCCCCTTCACCACCACTGACATTTATTTATCTCATACCTCTGCTGTATATTCACTCCCTCTTGCTGTTTTGTCAACATGGGGAATCCTCTTCTGCTTAGTCTGATTATCCCTAATTCCTTTCCAAATGAAGAATTTTAACCATTTAATCATCATCCTAGCCAGGCCCAGTGAATCCATCCATCCATTTTCCAACCTGCTTATTCTTCTGGGTCACGGGGGGTCCGGAGCCTATCCCAGAAGCAACGGGCACGAGGCAGGGAACAACCCTGGACAGGGGGCCAGCCTATCGCAGGGCACACTCACATACCAGTCACTCACACATGCACACCTATGGGCAATTCAGGAACTCCAATTAGCCTCAGCATGTCTTTGGACTGTGGGGGGAAACCGAAGTACCCAGAGGAAACCTCAGTGAATCCTATAGGTGATATAGGCAGCCACTTAGGATGCTAACTACTGAGGGGGCGCTGACTTGCCAGTCAATTTCACTTTGCCTCTAACAGGGGGCGCTGGTGGTGATGCTCGTCTATGGTGCCACATCGGCTAGGACCAGTACTGACCGCAGCCCACGGCAGGGTTGCCAACGTTGTTCAGCTGGCTAGCGTGAGATTTTCAGTTTGAGGCAAGTCTGTACTGACATGCACATGCATTTAACACTTTTATTACCTCATAAATAGTCCGTAGGTAACGCTTTTGATGTAGCTAATTTTAGGTTTATAAAGCAGTAATATGGATTTCCTGTAAGATTTCTTGCGTGAGCCTGAGAGTCTGACTGCGTGAGTGTGTGAGAGCTGGCAGCCCTGCAATGTCAATAATCCCTCCAGCCTCTTCATGTCAGGTTGCACATTTGGCTGTTTTGAGAAGGCTTCCATCCACGTACCGTAGCTGTGCAGGCCCAGGAAACCTCAGGCCAGAATGTGCTCAGACTCACCGGGTTGCATGAGGAAGACCTGTGAAGGACATGGCTGAGACCCATCGCTTCGTCGCTCGTCCCGTTTCCAGCTGCTGCCAACCACTGAAGCACCAATGCATCCTGTGCCGAATCTTCATGTCGCCATGGAAACTGCCTATCAATATCCCGATACATGCTGGCATGTGGAAGAATTTAAACGTGAAGATGAACTGATCCATAGGCATTTGGCGAGTCCAGCCAGACCAGACGGAGGCCTTTGTTCTCCCTTTTAGCAGTCTGGATCTCTTCCCATATAAATAAACTGCTATGCACCCAAGAAAGCTGTCTTCTGACACCTTGTATCTAAGGTACTAAACCTGAAACCCATCAAAACAATGTGTGGGTGCGTCACAAATGTCA
>JAABNY020000039.1:11650740-11662848 GCA_015164015.2 Brevimyrus niger
GCGAATGGATGAAGGGATAAGAAAAGAGAAAGGGAAGAGAAAAGAGGAACATCAAGGGAATAAAGAAATGGGGGAGAGGAAGAGTTTAAAGATAATGATAACCTTCGTATACGAAAGTGGAGGAGGGCTTCAGCAGAATTTTTCAGGGGCACAGACAAGTCTTTGTGTAGCCCTACACTTTTGGTTTGATGCCCGTTTATTTGTTTTCCACCACAGGAAAATTACACTCAGGCGGCCTCAGATGCTTCTAGAGGTATGTTTAACCACAGAAAATAAATACAGTGACTCTTAGAATGAAATCTGTGGGTTTTAAAATAAAAATATGCCAAAATAAAGCATTAATGGTGAAATAATGTAACCCCAATGAAGTGCACATTTAACAGTCAGACTTTAATTTTGTACAAGAGAGCGATGCTTCATTTGGGTGATCAGATATAAGACCTTCTGTTGGATATGGTGAAATTTACCATGAATGTGAGTTATATGAATTATTGTGGTGTAAAGTTACATAGAATATTACAGTGTTTTATGGGGCTCATATAGCTTCTATATATAGAATGTCATTCTGGCACTTCTCAATAACCATTTTCCTCGAGCAGCAATTGATGTGGATGCCAAGGACATCAAAGCGCTTTTTAGGAGATGCCAGGCTTACGAGAAGCTCGGCAAACTTGACATGGCCTTCAAGGATGTCCAGAGGTGTGCCACCCTGGAGCCCAAGAATAAGACCTTCCTGGACACCCTACGAAGGCTAGGAGCAGAGATCCAGCTAAAGGTTAGCTCTCCTTTCTGGAACATTCTTCATAATAGATTTCATAAAGCCACTGTTTTCCTCAAGATAACATTTATCAAACAAAATGGAGAAATTAGAGTAACATAATGTTTTTTTTTAATAATTGGTAATGATATTAAATATGAATTACTTCCATAATTCTACTTATTCAAATAATTCCCAAGTAATCTGTTTGTTTAATCTCACTCTGATGCTCATACTGATGTGACTAAATTAAGCTTGGTTTTTAAACCCGCATTCTTCTTTAACAGCTGAAGACGACGTTTTCTACAGATTCCCGAGTGCAAAACATGTTTGACATTCTGCTTGACGAAGAAATGGAAAAAGATAAAATAGAAAAGGTTGGAAAGAAAAGTGTGGATTTTTAAAAAATATATTTAATGCCACCATACCATCATGAACTCTCACCCTTATAGGGCATACATACATTACGCTGTGGGATTCATTACCTTTATAGGCTGCAAACAACCTGATAGTGCTGGCAAGGGAAGATGCGGGGGCAGAGAGAATCTTCCAGAACAACGGTATCCCACTGCTCATGAAGATGATCGAAACCGGAAAACCTGAGATGATTCTGGCTGCGGTCCGGACCCTGTCAGGAATGTGTACGGGACACAAGGCCAGGGTGAGCAAGCGAAGTGGAGATGTGTGTGGCAACGTCATCCAGGTCTATAAAAATGACAAGTTCGTGTCACATGATTGAAATATGACACAACCACAAGCATTTCTCCTGCTGGCTTAGATATCAGAGTAAACCTTGGAAGGGCCATGCAAGACCCACTCTGGGTGAGACGGCAAATGCAGTCATGGGATAGAGAGAAGGAATAGGGATGTTGTGGATGGGCCTACTGTGACTGACTAAGTGGAAAAATGGGCTAGAATGAGGCCTTGACATGCAGATAAGAATTGTGATGTTATAGGCCAGTGTTTCCCAACCCAGTCCTCAGGGACACCCTTTCCCTACCAGCAGCCAGGAGGGAGCAAAAACATGGACTGTCTGGGAGGGAGCAAAAACATGGACTGTCTGGGAGGGAGCAAAAACATGGACTGTCTGGGGGTCCCCAAGCACCGGGTTGGGAAACAGTGTTGAAGGCTAATATGTATATATTCTGTGGTTGTTAGATTGCATGATTTAATTTTGTAGATATTTTTGGATAAGAATATATTTTGTATTTTTTAAGTTTGATTTCTTAATCTTTTCCTTGAAGAACAAAAAAAAATGTACATTCAAGTATAAGCTGTTGAAATGTACTTTTTCCACACACAGGCAACAGCGATTATCCATATGGTTGGCATTCAGAAATTATGCAGCATTATGGGAATCAACAATGAGGAGATCGCTCTGGCGACTTGTAACTTGTTCCAGTGTGTGTATGACTCACTTACTGGAGCGGACAACAGGGTTTATGGGAAGGAGGAGGCCATTGTCCTGGGTAGGCAAACCCAGCTTTTCTGTTGAATATTGACCAAGATGAGTAAATGGAGGCTATAGATTAACCTGCAGTGGGTACAGATTTACCACTGTATGCAGAATTGCCGTTAAATAAATATCATTTGAAATATTTATATATATAATTGTGTGAAGCCGTTTCATTTGAAGATGCCAAAACACCTTCAAAATGTGTTTTGCTACAGACACAACCAAGGACCTGAAGAACATCCTGCAGGCGCTCCTGGAGATGATAGTGAATAAGAACATCTCTGGACACGGTCGAGATCAGGCCCTTAACCTTCTCAGCAAAAATGTGCCACGGAAGGACAAGAAAGATCCAGATCACTCGAAGACCCTGTTCACTATCGACCACGGTGAGCAAAGCCGCATGTTTATCTTTGACTAGCCGAGTCTGACTGACATGTAGCAGGCCATGCTCACCACTCACCTACATGTCTGCCCTCCAGGTTTAAAAAAGATCCTGAAAGTTTGTGGTCAGGTACCCGAGCTGCCAGATCAGCTGCCCCTGACAGACAACACCCAGCTGATCGCCAGCGTTCTCCTCAACAAGCTGTACGCGGACCTGCGTTGTGACCCTGAAAGGGACAACTTCCGGGATTTGTGTGACGAGTACATTAAGTAAGAGTCTCACTGTCAGCTCTGTATTGTCTTACATCTCGAAACCCAATAAGCTGCCATTTTCCCATCCCAACCATCTGTATAGAGTAGGGTCAGTTGGGGGGGGGGGGGTCTGGGGCCTTTCCAAGGGTGCAAAGGTCACAAGGCAGCAGTACATCCTGATTGAGATGGCAGTATTAAAAATATCATATGAATAATTTTGTTTTCCTTGCCAAAAAGATTATTTTTTTTTTAAATACAGCCACCACTGCCAGGTCATTCCTTAGATGAATTGAACATTCGTTGTGCATTTACATATTTAATCTCGCATTTACATATTTAATCTCGCATTTACATATTTAATCTTTCTCATGTGTGCACCTTGTCTGTTTTTAGAGGGAAATTTGACCCCAAAGACATGGACAAGATCATCCATGCCATCAACGCCCTGTCAGGAGTGCTGCAAGGCCCCTTTGATGTGGGCAATGTCCTAGTGGGGCGACAGGGGGTCATGGAGATGATGGTGGCGCTGTGCGGCTCAGAAAGGGAAGTGGACCAGCTGGTTGCCGTGGAGGCCCTCATCCACGCCTCCAGCAAGATGAGCCGTGCCTCCTTCATCATCAGCAATGGCGTCTCCCTACTTAAGGACATCTACAAGAAGACCAAGAATGAGAAGATCAAAATCCGTTCCCTGGTGGTGAGTAAGACCCCGAGAAATTGAAGCTTACATCTACAGGATATAATGTACGTTGCAACTGAACCTCGCAGCTAAATAAGGCCAAAACAATCTTTTTCATCATTTTAGATTCACATTAGTCTAAAGTCATTGTTTGCTAACAGCAGACCAATGCTCGAATGAAGCCCTTCTTAAACAGGTTTAGATATTAGATACAATATGGAGACCACAACAATAATACAGCCTAATAATATTGTCCTATCCAAAAAGCACCAATAGAGGGACATCAGTCGTACTGACAATACACATTACGTCATACTGACCATACACATTATGCCATACTGACCATACACATGAAGTCGAACTGACCATACACATTACGTCATACTGACCATACACACGAAGTCGAACTGACCATGCATCAGTCGAACTGACCATACACATTACGTCATACTGACCATACACATGAAGTCGAACTGACCATACATCAGTCGTACTGACCATACACATTACGTCATACTGACCATACACATGAAGTCGAACTGACCATACATCAGTTATGCAGAGACACAGAGTTACAATATGGTATTATCCATCCATCCATCCATTCATAAATCTATCTCCTACTGCTTTTCTGGGCCAGGTCACAGGGGCAGCAGTCTAAGCAGGGAAACCCAGACTTCCCTCTCCCCAGCCACTTTGTCTATATATTTTTTCGTTAATCTGAACGGGTGGGGTGAGTTTTCCCATATTGTTCTGTTTGCCTTTGTCCTTTCAGGGTCTATGCAAGCTGGGGTCAGCTGGTGGTGATGATTACAGTATGAGACAGTTTGCAGAAGGTTCCACAGAGAAACTGGCCAAACAATGCAGGAAGTGAGTCAGCTCGGTGAAACTGCTCATACAGTGTTGATGCAAAAATAAGGTTCCAAGGCTCCTGATTTAGACAGAGGAAAACATGCTGTCATCAGTGAATTTCCTTGGTCACCTGCAGTCAGGCAACCACTGATGAATCCTTAAGGATTTTAGGTTACTCTTCACAACTATACATTGATTCATGTCAATGGTGAGCTAAGAATCCCAGTCCTCTTCATTTTCTGTTTCATGAATGGATTCTCTGTCTGCATTTTAACAAAAAGTAAGCTAGTTTATACTGAAATATTTCAGGGGTCATTCTTAGGCATATTTCAACAAATGTGTCTGACCTGTATATCATATACCATCTACATTTTGTCTGATGTGCTGACAATGGTTATATTGTGACAGTGCTCCTTCATTTCCTATGTTACAGATGGCTGTGTAACTCCAGCATTGATGTCCGTACCAGAAAGTGGGCGATAGAAGGTCTGGCGTATCTGACGAATGACGCCGATGTGAAGGACGACTTTGTTGAAGACGAACCGGCGTTGAGGGCTATGTTTGAGCTGTCTAAGGTGTCTTAAAAGATTCTTGCGCAATTATGCAAACAAACTGATTTGACATGTCGCTGCTTTTCAAATGAATCAACTTTAGCATATAATATATTATGCACAACAATGTAAAAGCATACAGAAGCGTACCTCTTCTTTTGTACCCAGTCCACAGACAAGACCATCCTATATGCTGTAGCCTGCACACTAGTCAACTGCACCAACAGCTATGACAAAAAGGAGATCATTCCCGAGCTTGTCGAGTTGGCCAAATTCTCTAAGCAGCATGTTCCTGAGCAGCACCCTAAGGTAATGCATCTCCTGCCGCATCCCTCAACACAGTATCTCCTGATTCCATTTTGAGATGTTCTCTCCAGGAGTCTCTTGAGTCACCTGGATAACTCAAACTGTCAAGGACTGGGGTCACTCCCCCTCGTTAATTCATCCCTTGTTTATCGTCAATGTTTATTATTTTCCCCAAATATGACCATATTGACATTGGTGGTTCTCTGTGACTGGGTTACTGGGTTACTCTGCAACCATTTCCTTGGGCTATGGGAGCACTGGCAAAAAAAAAAGACAGCAACACACCACATCTTGCTAGCAGTCACAAAGAAACTTCCCACCTTCAGGACAAGAAGGACTTTGTTGTGAAGCGGGTGAAGCGGTTGTTGAAGGCAGGAGTCATCTCTGCTCTGACCTGCATGGTCAAAGCGGACAGCACGATCCTAACTGACCAGACCAAGGAGATGCTTGCAAGGTCAGTATTAATATAGCACACCTAGTGTGTCAATGTGTTATGAAAGCAACCAGACATATTAAAATGTGAAGGCTCATTGACGACGTCAGTATGTACATTTCATAACCCGCTCATATAGCTTTGGCTGTGGTACAGATAATCACGTGGCCAGCCAGCATGCCCACAGCATGTGAGGACTCACTTCGGTCTGTTACGTTCTTGTGCAGAGTGTTCCTGTCTCTGGCAGAGGACACTAAAGACCGCGGCACCATTGTTGCACAGGGAGGTGGAAAGGTGAGAGCTCAGGAAAGTGTTGCTGCCCAGTGCTCAAAGCAGCATAGAGGAAATGGCTGGAGCCAAAGACTGTAGCAGACCAGAAATAATCAATCAGAATATGGTGACTAGTTGTTAATCATATTACAATCATATACTGAATAAACAATAATATATGCTAAATGTTAATAAGCATTTAAATTCCTGACTATGATGTATGATTATGAGCTACTTTCCTGGCGTGTAGTAATGTAGATGGATAGATATGAATATATAGATATATAATATTTTTTTCCAATATATTTGCCTCAGGAGGCAGTATAGAAGTTATTTCTATATACAGTATATGGTAAAATGTCAGTGATCTTCAAATTATATTTTCTTGATATTTTAGGATATTTTATCACTTATAGAAAGAAAAACACGGTGAATCTAAAATGTGGATATACCAGCTCCCCAGAACCAAAACTGTGACTGACATGCCTGCCATAAAGACGTAAATCTTAGACGTAAACTTTTGGCACAATACAGTCACATACTTGCTAAGGTTTAAAGGTATAAAATAGGCTTTTGTCACCAAAACTCTTTTCAAATACGGAATCATCTTTATCTGTTTATGCCAACATTTAAAAACATTCTGTTCATTTTAGGCATTTTTTACGTTATCCATCACCCCCCCTAACCTGTGCTTTGTGTGGTATTATGCTGTGAACATGCTGTTTAACAGCTTCTAACATCATCTCCGCAGGCACTGATTCCACTGGCCCTGGAAGGAACAGAACTAGGGAAAACCCGAGCCGCTCACGCTCTGGCGAAGATCGCTGCCATTTCAAACCCCGAGATTGCATTTCCTGGCGAGAGGGTAAGTTTGCATCTCACCATACAGTTGCGCCTATTCCTTCCCTGAGGGATGACATGTTCTGGATATTTTACTCTTAGCTGTAGCCAATGCTGCTAATATACATGGAATTTGATTGCAGATACTAAAAACGTTCATAATGAGGCTGCGCCACACTTCACACAGGAAATGTGAAAATACTTCTTTAATGCATCGCATGTGCATGTTCCCAGAAAGCCGAATGACTTCATCTCCCTTTGAATTTTTCCCTTCAATGTATGATAGATATATGAGGTGGTAAGACCCCTGGTGAGCCTTCTCCACACCGACAAAGACGGCCTGCAGAACTATGAAGCTCTCATGAGCCTCACCAACTTGGCAGCACTTAACGACAAACTGAGGTAAGTGTATTTCCTGTGACTTTGCTTAGTACTTCCTGTAACTTTTCTTAGTACTTTCTGTGGTTTTATTAGTTCCTGTGGCCTTCCTTATTACATCCTATGACCTCAGCACTGAATATACAATGGGTTCACATGTTACCAGAGATTAATACACCAGTTTTAAAGTAACCAAATATTCTCAAGCATGTTTTTTTAAATAACATGACACAACTGTAAATAACACTAATCAGGCCTGTTTCATTTGTTCTATTACTCAGTGAGAAAAAACTTAAAATGCATGCGTTTCTTCTGAGTGCAAAATGAATTTGTTCATGGTCCGATTCACTCGACCAGCCGTATCCACCGTCTATAGTAGATCCACAATGTATGGTTATTAACCTCCTCCTCTGTGGATTACAGAATAAAAATCCTAAAGGAAAAGGCTCTTCCGGAGATTGAGAACCACATGTTTGAGGAACATGACCAAATCAGGCAGGCAGCTACGGAGTGCATGTGCAATCTAATTGTGTGTAAAGAGGTAAGTAGTGATGAAGTTGGCTGGGTTTTTAATACATCTAGAATACATCTTCAGCTTCAAAACCCAAGTAGAATTCGCATATAGTTCACACTGAGTTTATATATTTGAAAACTCATTGCAAGAATTTTCTGTACTGTGTTTAAACCTTTACATCTTTACTTGATGTAAAATTAAGATGATGTGGGATTGGCCAAACCAAACAATTTATTAACCAAACAAGAAACCAAACAGGTTATTAAAATCTAGCCAATTAAAACCTTGCCTACTTAATGTGGAAGGATATCTGTTTTCAGATCATATAGTAGCTCAGGATGTTCAACACAGGAAAACTGCACTGGTGCTTACAAAAACACAAAAGTTCTCTATTTTTGTTTTATAAGCAAAGTGGGGGTTTTGTAAATGCAGCATTTGGATATGGTCTAAAATACCAAGCTTTACATGTCTGTGTAGGTTCTTGGCCGTCCAGGACACGGTAATCATAAGGGCTTGAATCGAAGGCAACTGGACTTCTTTCCATAACTTCTTAACTCTTTCACCTCTCATCCGAAAGGCTTCTTCAGTTAGTTCAGCGATGAGCCTTAGAAACATATAAGCACTCAGGTTATTTCACACATCTAGGTGAAGCTGTGTCCTTATCATCTGTATTTTTGGGGGGATCCCAGGTGCAGGATAAATACTTGGAAGATGGAAATGACAAGCTTAAGCTTCTGGTGTTGCTGTGTGGCGAGGATGAAGAGAAGCTTCAGATAGCAGCCGCCGGGGCTCTGGCCATGCTAACGGCCGCGCAGAAGAAGATCTGTACTAAGCTCACTCTCGTGGTATGAGCCCAGCTGCACCCCCTCGTTCGGCTGACGCCATCTCACCCTACAGCTGACAAGCTAGTCACACTCTACCTTTTCTCTCCCACTTGGTGCTGTGTAACTGCTCCATAAGACTGTCATACCCCAAACTATTTTATCATGTATTCATCCATCTATCCCATCCATCCATCCCTTTTCCGAACCCCACCCCCTCTATCCAATAAGGATCGAAGAAACTATGCATTCAGCGAGTTCAAATAAATCACTGTAATGTAAATATTCAATTAACAACTCATAACAGTTACTGACACAAGAGCCTTTCTGTTTCGCGTGACATGATAATATTTATATTTTATGGATTGTTATTGTGTTGTCCTCATAGACGGCCCAGTGGATGGAGATTCTACAGAGGTTGTGTCTCCATGACCACCCGGAGATACAGCACAGAGGAATCGTCACTGTCTACAACATGATAAGCGCTGATGATGAACTGGCCAAGAAGCTGATGGAGAGCGAGATGCTGGAGATCCTCACTGTTATCAGCAAGCAGGAAGACAATCCCAGGACGCAGACAGTGATCGACGCAGCCCGTACTTGTCTGACCAAGGCCATGGACCTCGGTCTAATCAAACCCTTCTCCTCTTAAATTGCTGAAGAGAGGGGGATTCATGAGGACTTATTGCTTTTAATACCCCTTTTTTGAGTGGCGCAGCAGCCAAAACATGGGATGCTTTTTGGAAAAATGGAAAATCAAGAAGCCTTTGAAACCTGAACTTACAATACAAATGCTTGTAGGCCCAATTTTTCTTATAATAATGTATGAAATAGTTTTAAGGGACTGAGAGCTACTCTGACTAAAATACCTGTATTAGGTACTTTTTCTATTTAATGACACTGTTTCAGATCCAATGTTTTTTTTTTTCAAATATACTTTTTACTCCCCGTATGAGGTTCATAACTTTTTAGGCTTAGATATTTTTGATGGCAGATAGAAGACCTACAACCAATAGTTGTATTCATGTTATTTGGAACATACAAAATTATTTTTGAACAAGTGCATAAATCAAGTTTTATAAAAATATTACTATATATAAATGTCTGTTAAAGGTCTCTTGGTATGTATTGGTGTTTAGAAAGCTCAATATCACAAGTTAGTTCTTAGATCGATGTCGTGAACCAGTGATCAGACATATGATATTTTAATATAAACTATAAGTTTTTTAAAGGGGAAATATACATCATTTTATTTATAAAATAGCCATTTTGAGAGGTTAAAATTTTTTAATCTTGACAAATTTACTGAAAATCTCATCACTTGTCATGCTTGTATTTAAAAATGAAATAAATCTTAAGTTATTACTTATTACACAAAACCAAATGAGATTAACCAAATGTCATGAATTTGTCTGTCAACTATAAACAAAAAGATTTTTAATGAAAATATAATGTGGTTTTTCTGCCATTTCCACTCAGCATCCTGTTATTTCATTTCCTATGATGCATCTTGCAGTAACGGTTTAAATTTAAAGATCACGTGTGTCACGCCCAGCGCCGTCCGTTCCTCATGTGTGCCACGTCCACCTCGCTACCCCGTGTTTCTACCTGATTGTTCTCACCTGTCTCTTGTTAATACCAACTAGTCCGCGTCTCTGTTAGTTTCTCCCAGATCTGTCATTGTTATGTCAAGTTGTCTGAATCCTATTGTGTTCTACCCGGAATAAACCGCGTTCTTCCGTCTGAACCTGGCTGTTCTCGCCTCACTCACCTGCTCTCCGCACGAGCGTGGCAGAATGACAGATCTCCCGAAAGACGCAACGCAGCAGGGCGAGGACATCTGGCTCGTCCTGCTGCATGAGGTCGCGTCATGGCGAAAACAACCGGAGATCCTGGAAGACCCAGCAATGACCAGTCTGGAGGAGCGGACTTCAGAGAAGCCGGTCAGCCCCGCGGTGAGGAGAAGCCGTCCCCGCTGGAAGCTTACAATTTCCGGCATGCATGCCTGGGCCAGGGAGGAATATGCGACGTACGGGGCAACTTCCGTGATGAGGACATAGGCTCAGGCAGCCCATAGGGAAGCTCCTGACCTGCCCGAAGTCCCGGAGCTGCCTATTGCTGCTGCCATTGCTGTGTCTGCGGCGGCCCCTGCTGTGGATGATGCCGCTCTGCCCGTGGCGCCCCCTGCTGGCTGCATGGCTGCTGTTGCCGCCGCTCTGCCCGCCAAGGTGCCCCCTGCTGGCTGCATGGCTGCTGTTGCCGCCACGCCTGCCATGCCCGCTGCTCCGGCTGCACCGCCTGCGGCTGTCCCGGCTCCACCTACCTCTGTCCCAACTCCAGGCCCCGCAATCCTGACTCCCGAGGAGTTCCCAGACTACGGTACTGCAGCTCCTTCCTCCGGAGAGGAGGAAGAGGAGCTCGAGTGGGACCCCTCAGGGACCTCCCTGTGGACTCTTGCTCCCTGCCGGAGCTGACCCAACCTGGGACCCTGCCTGTCAGTGTCCCGTAAAGGACGGGGCCACAGGCGTCAGGCCCAGTTCCCGCCTGCCTGGCACCCCTGGCTCGCCCTCGCCCGCCTTGGCTGGGGCTCCGGGGTCGCCTGCGGTTCCTCCGGCTCGGGGTCACCGGTCGCCTCCGGGTCCCCCCCCCGGTACCTCGCCTGTGTCGCCTTCGGCTCCCTCCTTGTCAGTCGCCTTTGGGCCCCCAGCACCTTCCGGCTCCGTCGCCTGCTGTGACTTCCCCCTCCTACCTGCCTGCGCCACTGTTCCCTTTCTGTCTCGGCTCCTCGTCCCCTTCTGGCTCCTGTGTTCACTCCCGGCCTGTTTGTTCCTCTGTTTTGTGTCTCCCTTTCTGGTCTGTCTGCTTTTCCCGTCGAGTCTTGACTTCCTTCTTGTCCCTCAGCCTGTTCTGTTCCCTGTTGATGCTTTTTGGTGTTTCATCCTGTCTGTCGCCTCCATTGGGCATGCCCGGAACGTGTGCCTTTGGGGGGGGGGGGGTGTTGTGTCACGCGCAACGCCGTCCATTCCTCGTGTGCCACCTGCTCTGCGCACAAACGTGACAACGTGAGTCTTCAAATCTTTTAATTTTACTCCTGCTTTCTAATACACACAGTAATCTTAATTACTGTTGTGTCTTATTTAGTATTTCACTATGCAAATGGTGCCACTTTCCGTGTTTAAAAATGTTTATAGCTGCGATAGCAAACCTGCTGAGTCATAATGGCTGCCTCATTATTTCCACGTGCTGTGATTTGAATACAAAAATAATTTTTTGTAATTTGTTATATGGTAAAATAAACCTCGAATTATAAAAAAAATTACACTGACAAACGGGACAGTGCCAACCTTAACACCATAGGAAGTGTAACACGTTATTCAGTTTGAGACCAAGGCTTATTTTGTGACTGATGTATACAGACACGGTCAAGTATTGGTACCCTCCCGTACTATATGCAGTATGTTAGGAACATATGTGTATATCAGGCGCGGAGGCAGGGGGTGGCCGGGGGGGGGGCCGTGGCCACCCCCCGCCGAACCCCGGCCACCCTATTGGCCCCCCCTGGTCTGACCACAGCCCTCCATGCAACCACCCGCGCGACGCGGAACCTTGTTTGTACTGCCA
>JAABNY020000039.1:11694985-11717936 GCA_015164015.2 Brevimyrus niger
GTTCCCTGTTGAGTCTGGTTCCTCTCAAGGTTTATTCCTATTGCCTTCTTAGGGAGTTTTTCCTTGCCGCTGTCGCCATCACCCTCGGCTTGCTCAACAGAGACAATTATATTTGTGTGAAGCTGCTTTGGGACAATGTCCATTGTTAAAAGCGCTATATAAATAAAAATGAATTGAATTGAATTGAACTATATCAGTTAAAAAATGCCCAGATTCCGATCTTTGATATCAGCTTGGGACATCATTGTTCACAATGCTACCAAACTGATCTGCATTTCAAGATTAACGTTTTTTTTATTTGCCACATTTTTTAATGTAGTGGTACGCCAGCAGGGAGATCAAATTCAGCTTCAGAAACAAGCAGCAAGTGAAGCAATGTGTCTTTGGAAAAAAATACCTGTTTGCTTTTTGGCTTGCAATTTTGTCATACTATCGACATCTGATATTTTGTTACAATTTTATCAGTTAGGGCTGTTTAGTTAAAAAATAAGATAAAACGCATACACACTAACGGAATTATGGTTCAATAAAATTAATGCCTTTGTACACGAAGACACTGGACCTGGCTATGGGATATTTTGTGGAAATATTAGACAAACCAGGGAGATTGATAAGATGTGGAAAAAGCTACTGAAACCTGATACCTTTGGTACTAGTGATTTATAAAATTAATATTATTTTATGCAGTAGAGGCCTTCACAAACAATTAATGCGGAGCTTGTTAAAGGGTGAAAATAGGGTGAGATTTTGACCTGCTGACATTGCCAATGTGACACACCTACAGCTATAGAACTGCACACTGAGCCAAAGATTCCATTTTCTGGCTTGCATGTCAGAGCACACTGACACATGCAGGCGCAGACGCAGACGCAGACGCACCTGCGGCTCTCTGCTGTGCTTCTCGGGGTCTCTCTCGTAGCTCTCCGCATACATCCGGATGGTGGCCCCAACCCCCCCGCTACTGCCACTCAGTCGGAAGATGAGTCTGGACGCATCTGAGAAGATGATTCTTAAACCCTGTGGGAAAACCAGCAGAAACACACTAAGCTTTCCTGCGGGAGCGTCGCTACGACAACCCCAGCTTCAAGCCAGAACACAGCTTTCCATCTTCTTCACTTATAACATTTAGTTTTATTTTTTAATTTTCACGTTTGATTTCTCTAAAGGAAATTATCATGCAATTAAAAATAAAATGATACACCCATTTTTTAAATCTGCATATCCTCAAAATGAAACAGTGCTTTATTTGTCATTTGCAGGAGCTCGAGTACAGGTACATCGCAATGCTTATTTTTTGCAAATCCCATCTTGTGCTCCTTTAAGACAAATACATGAGTGGCTCTCCAATTTACTAGGGCGGCATCTTGCAGCAAGCCCACCACCAGCGCCCCCTGTCTGATATAAAATGAAACTGGGCAGTAGAGCTTTCTAGAAGCTTACCTAGGGCACGCCTGTGCTTTGAGTAGCACCGCATATACAAACCAAGTCAAACTTGGAGGTTGACAAAAAATAATACAGAAACAGATACTAATTTATGTTCTATTGAACTGCAAATATAGATTGTAAATATAGATGTTCTTCCCTAACTGCAAAATCATATTTTATTATATTAGGTCAAGACTAAATCACATCTGCGGAGGGCCACTGCTTTCTATGAAATGTGGCAGTATAGAGATGGACAGAAAGCAGTGCCATTGTTAAGGTTTACCGTGATATTTAATTTTCCACTAGTGGCCCCGATGCAGTGCCACTGAAGAAAGTATTTACCCTAAACCGCTGCAGTGAAATTCCTAGGCATTAAGGGCAACGCCGAAAGTGGCTCTGGATAAAATCGTCAGCAGTCAAATATATAAACAGCTCCGGTTCCCAACCACTAGATGTCGCTGTTGCACAGGGGAACGGGATCGTCATCACCATAACGTGATTGACATAGTCAGCATTAATGAGAAATGTCTGTTACATATTATTGGGCAGTCCTGCCTAAACACTCGTTAAAAACGGAGAAAGCAAGCAGAGGCTGCAGTCATACCATCACTCCGATTCATGTGTGATGGGGATGAATTCGGTAGCAGACTCCAGAGACAGCTGAAGCATAAATCCTTTAAACCCCTGGCATCAGCCCCTGTCATCAGCACTCCCCCAGGGGGTAAAGTTTCCACCAAGACCCCACTGCAGGCGGGATGTTCCAACAGCACACAAGACAGCTGACACAACCCCAAACCCCCCCCGCACGACCGGTCCCTATAAACAGGCATGGCGAAGAGGGACGACAGCTGAAACAATCCCTGTCTGTCTAGAATATCGGAAAGTCATCCCGCGATAAATAGGTGTCACGCAGACGACCGGCTGCATGATTTTCCAACCAAACAAAAAAAAAAAACTTTTTGCAACTTTTTAAGATGGTGACTAATAAGGTGGTAACTGCTGTAGGAAGGGTCTATAAAGGCTGATCTAGGTGACGCCTTGGGCGTTGGGGTCTAATCCCTCTACTGACCAACAGCTTCTTCCCTAAAACAGTATCCCTTCTAAACCAGCGCAGCCTATCGCATTAGTACCTGAACTATCTCACTGCCACACTGCACCTGCTATGAAACTGCACCTTACATGCATTTCTTAATGTACGTTTTACGTTTAATGTTTTGTCATACCCGTCCGATGTCGAGAGTGCGTGCTTCATGGTGCACACGTTGCAACACCAAGAAATACTTAGTATGCTTGACATACCTGACGAATAAAGTGTTTCCCAGTCTGAGTCTGAGTTCTGTTCCTATATCAGTGGTGCCATTTCGCTAAGCTGTTGTTTGGGGCCTGTAGTCCCAGCTGTTTGTGTGTGATGTTTGGATACCCTCTGGGAATCAGGATTCCTCACACCATCTGAAGACATGCCATGCAGTTGAATGGCTTTAAATTAGTGCTACAATGGCTGTACATGAGGGCCCAGCGACAAGTTGTGCTGGGACAGGTGCTTATTAAAAAAAATTAATTTCACTTCTTCGAGAAGCTTTCAAAAAAGGCAAAATGCGATTTTACTCCAGGGCTTGAAACAAGATTTGGGTTAGGTACCTTGGCGAAAGGAACCATTGCAGGTCCTTAAGGCTATGAGTACATTCTGCTAACCACTGCACCACCTGGTGGCCTATACAGCTAAATGAGGACAAGTGAGGATAATATTGCTAGAGCAACTAGGACAATATCAACAGAGAGGGATGTCAAGGGGGATGAGGTTTATAAAGGAAGTGGAGTGCTTCAATAACATTCAGTGTGATTATGACAGGGAGGTTGACAAGGGGTGCATTGGATCAGGGGAAGAGGCTTTAACACTGAGGAATACGAAGAAGGTAATCCAACCTTAGGGACATCTGCTCAAAGACAGAGATGGAAGCTGATTGTCTCTTCTGCCACAAGCTTTTACATTCTTATTGAAAATAGGAACTTTGTGATTGTCCTGACTCACATTTCCACTTCAATGAGTTAAAAGATCGGAGCATTTCCAGATAGTACTGGCAGGAAGTATAAAAATTAATCAATCAATGGACCAGGCAGGTTAAAAGGTTCTTGCTCATGTCAAAACTGTTAACAATTCATGCATAAGAACTGATCATATTAATCTGGGTGGTTCTCCTACAGTGAAACTGGTATTCAACACCAAATAAACTATTGTGACAGCTGAAGAGATACACGTCAGTCCTGTAAAGCCATGTGGCACTGAAGAACCTGGACGAGCCCAAGGTCCAGCTTTGCCCAGATAATTATGTAACTGATCTGATCAACGGCTGGAGAATTAGTGCGACCGACCAAGAGCAAACGTCACCAACAGCTTAAACGAGAAATTGTGAAAACAGAAGAGCATCAATAATACTGACTAATATAGATAATCAGTTTAAAAAAACTTCATTATGAACTGAAACATGCCTCTCAAATCCTTAAGCACAGAGGGTTTCCTTTCAGAGCCTATAAATTTATTCTGTTGACTGACAGATATGTTTTGTGTTAAGTTTAGAGCCATGATATATGTGCACTAACCCTTCAGCCTCTATATCCCAAGCAAAACCATTTGTTTCTCATCTGCTAGGACATCAGCAGTTCCAGATAAAGACAGTCTTGCAAGTTATTGTCCCCTTGGAGCCCTCAACTAAAGAAGGGGAAATATTACTAGAGATAGTTGTCTTGTGGAGCAATCTTTGGAACACAGTCATGGAGAATGACTGCAAGCCATCTTGCAGACATCTGACCTGGTTTCGGGCCACCGTTCCATCCACTGGATCGATGTACTCATAATTGTCTGCCTTCTCGATGCTGTACACATTGTTTGCGACAGCAAACTTCTGACTAGTGAAGGCCTTGTCTGTGATCAAAGCCTCGAGGTCCCTCATCAGGTAGAAAGCAATCCTGGGTTCCACACCCTCATAATCAAACCTGAATATAAACACAAAACATACACAAACAAAGCCTGAATGCAACTGAATCACTTTTAGGGACTGAAATGCATCTTGAAAAACACAGCATTCAGTCAATCCCATCAGCACAGGCAAAATTAAAAATGCATGTGCTGGTCAGTGTTGGGCATTTCCAGGAGCTACAAATCCAGACCAAGATTTTGTTCTACCAACCAGCTGAACATAAAAAGTCACAGTCACAGAGTACTAAATTAGTTGGTAGAAACAAGATCTTGGTCTGGATTTGTAGCTTTTAGGCCTGAAATGCACAACACCAGTGTAGGTACCAATTTATCAGTATATATCCTGCAGTGCATTTGCATAATGAGAATGCACAGGGACTCTATTTACGGGGAAAATCGCTGTGTTTTGAAGAGAGACCAGTATCATAAGGAGGACACTCTAAGCGATGTCTTTGTTGTTATTTTTAGATCATTTTCATTTAGTTTCAGAACCAGATAGTAAGAACAAGGCTCACTGAGTTTCTGAAGTAATAAAAAATAAGCTATAAAAAACATCTGGGTAACTTTTACAGAGACCCAGGATTATGAGCCTGTTAAAAGACTGCAGAGTTGGAACATACATGCAGCAGCACTGTTGCCAAATAAAGTAAATTACCGTAACCTCCTCTAATTAAAACCTATAAAGGTTGGGTAGGGCTGCAGATAATGTAAATACTACAGTAAAGTGAGATCCCTGGCAAACAGTTTACCACCTATGGAACCTGTGAGAGGAGCAGGAGGGCAAACCAAAATAAGAGAGCTGTCCCTGACCCCAGTCCCCTGCGATGGTGGCCGGGCACCCGGAGCGGCGTGGTCTGACTCACCGACAGAAGTAGTTACGGCCCAGCTTCGCCCAGTGGTCCTTCACGATCTCCTCCACGCCCTGTTTACGAGAGGCCATGATGGAAAGCCACATGAGAACGGACCACAGGCCGTCCTTCTCGCGGATGTGATCCGAGCCTGCAGGGGTATAGGGGGAATGAAGGTTGGAAGCCCACAGGTGACACACACACACAGACACACACACACACACACACACACACACAAACACACACACACACGTTTGTAGTCATATCTTGGACCATGCACTCATTTCTATTGGAAAAATGCAAATTTCAACCAAGGGCATAACTTTGGTTAGAACATTGGGGGGGTTGAGGTCTCCAACCATTTCAATCAATCAATCAATCAATCAATCAATCAATCAATACATTTATTGCTGTTGTTGCTGCAATTATTGGGGGGGGGGGGTCATATTATCCAGTTTTGCTTTATTGGGGATGGTTACAACACCCCTTTGCCCCCCATAATTTACTCCCATGATCCCAACCATGATGACCTTAACCTCTACCCAGCCCTAACATTAATCATAAGTAACCAAACTAAACACAAGACTTGGCATTTTTAGTTTTTTGATTGCAGTTGCAAATGTAGCATTTATTCTGCACCAGTAACTATCTGAATGACTTGTTTACCAAACGCTACAGGGAAAGTTTATTTAAAGTAAAGTCTTGGTAAAGTTTTAGATGAAAATCATCTGGGCTTCTCCAGAGATGCAAAGTCAAAGCAAAGTGGGGATCTAGGATTGGGTAACAGTTCACCCACTGAGGAAGGTGAGTGCAGCTTTCACTTCCCCAAGGTTTGGAGAGTGGGGGGGGTGAGATATGTAAGGGACAAACCATGACGACATGTGCGGTTATACGACAATAATCAGTGACGACTTGGTGTAAAAAGAGACGGAGGGTGTTTATCTTCATATAACTGCGGACCTCAAAGTGGTTTATCGCGCTTATACCACTGCTAATGAAGAAATTAATAAAATAAACTAGTCACAGTTAAATTTGCAGATGAAAATTATTTCAATAGCCTTAAATGATGTGCCATTGTGCTCTTAAAAATACAGATGCTATAAGGATAGGACATCTGGTCAGACTACACACTGGAAGCAGCAAGTTACCATAGAAACCATAGAGTCAACAGACCGGGCGCTAGGGTTTGGAAAGCAAGGAAAACTGTGCTGATAAAAATTATTGCTTATTTAAGATTAAGTCACATGGGCTTTCATACTAACGTTGACTAAATTGTTATAACATCTTGATATATAACTGTTATTAGGCTGCTGGAACTTTCTGTATGGTTAGATGAAAAAAATCATCACCCATGTGACATCTCTGGACCAATAAGAAAATAGTATTCACCAAAGCCATGGCATAAAATTCGCCTTGTTTGGCCATAAAACATAGAAAAGCATGTCAGCCATATGAGGAGGAAAGACACTTTGAGGGCTTAACTGTGAAAAATGTTACGTTCACTTGCTCTACCGTCTTTTTCTGTTTCTGTTCATCTTTAATTATAACAATGTACTCAGCAGGTAAGATGAAATAAAATCTTTACTTTCTGGACCTCTAAGGAAGATTATCTGGGACCATCATGAATGTTACTTTCCCGTGGGTATTAAACACTTATAATCTCATAAAAAGGAAGTTGGATACATACTGAGGAAAAAATATTAGAAAGGTTGTATATAACGCTGTCAAAAGGCTCAAAAGGAACTAAATAGAAAGTATATCCTCCGAGAGTACTAAATAAAATGAAAAACAATAATCATCAGTTTCATGGTAACTATTTCTCTGGAAGAATCCATCTTAGCAGATGGGAATATCTTCACTTGCACTCATAATAAATGACTACTCTGTGAAGCAATCATTGTTTGGTAAAAAAAAAAAAATCAAATTTATCAACTCCAAACTTCTATCTTCTCAAACTATAGCCAAGCAGACTGTTTATATCAGGCACAGATAGAGATCAATGACAAGGAAAGATAATTTATATAAGAAGATTAACAATCACAAGTGGGAGATGCAGCAACACAGCTAAATCAAGTTCTTAACAGTCGAAGTTCTTGACAGTAATATTACAATTGCTCTTGCACAATATTAAAATAGTACACTTTACAGACCCCATATTTAAAATATCCGAACTTCTACAGTAAAGCCGGAAACTTGATACTGTAGTGGTACTATTTTAAACAGAGGAGTAGTTGTGTACCCGCGGGCCGCAAAGCAGGAGTACAAGGCCTCGGTGAGGCCTCCGTGACGCCCAAATCCCGGCACCCTTTCCGAAGTTATTTTAACCTGCTGGAAAATAGCATCAATCCTGGCCATATCTCTCAGGCAGCAGACCAGCCTCCGCGGCGAAACAAAACACTGACTTCTCATCAGCGATTCATAGCCACGGGGCCGTCACAGTCATGGGCGGCAAAATAGACGGCAAAAGGGCACCGGTGTAAGAATCAGGGTCTGCTTCTCGATGCGGACTGTAGCTCCCGTGTCCTCGGCCTTGCCCTGGCACAGCTACAAATTCGAATTTGTTTACCCGCCAGACTCACACTTCATACTTCACACAGATACAAAAGATGACATATTTACAGTCGAGCCGCCGCTGTTCTCCGACTGAGAGAGCGGGGAAGTAATCACCCGTGATGATTCAGTAGGCTAACACTGGCTCTGTTGGTTGCCTTAAATGGGTTGTGTGAAGCACAAACTTAAGATTCCTCTGGGAAGCAGGACAGCCTTAATCTCTACTGGTAAAAGATCCCCTTCGGTGTAAAGAAAATGACTCATCAAAGAAAGCCTTTCCCGTTCTGTGGACGGCTGCCAGCGAAAGCTGCTGAGTGACGATGATTCACAGGGTTTCTTCCTTTTATAGCAGAAGAATCACTGTTACTTGCATCAGGGGATACCCATGAGGCCACGGTGATGTCAATTAAAGTTAATTTGCTGTAGTAATACAAGGGCAATGATCTCTTTGCTTACTTTCAATCAAAATGCCGATACGAGGCAGGCTTGCGGAGCACTGGGAGACCGCAGCTAATCAAGCTAGGCCACATCTTTCACTTTGAGTTTCACGGGATTTTATTTTTATAAGAAATGGTCGGCTCATCTATGCGAGGGTCATAAAAAGGGAAAAGTGAGAAGATCATATTGTTCTTACCCATTAAGGGAGAGAATAGATTCATGCCAAGTGGCCAAAGCGTCCCCGGTGTTTGATGTTTGCCGTCTGCAGGAGGGACAGAGGCATCCTCTCTGTGCTCTCACCTGTGCCGAAGCTCTCCTCCCCGCAGAGGGAACACCTTCCGGAGTCCATCAGGTTCCCGAAGTACCTCCAGCCACTGGGGGTCTCGTAGAGGGCCACCTTCAAGGCCTTGGCCACTCTGCCAACACCGGAGCATGACATTAATACTTAGCAGATGCTTAAATGAATGAGGCGCATGACAGGGTCACTCATGTCATGCCAGTGAGCCAACGGCAAGAAACACATAAGGCCGAGTACGTTTGCACTCACTGCTTTAAAATACTAAGTGTGCTAATACTCCTGCCTCATGCCCGTTCATCAATGACTGCATCCACAGGCACACTATGCAGTGTAAAACTAACTGTGCTTTGACTGATCTTCATTGTAAAATCAAGGTAAATTGAATCACATTCATTTCAATTTTTAAGGCCTCAGTAGAGACTGATTTCAAATAGAAGAAGTTGACCATAGTCGAAAAAGGCCACTGAAAACCTGAAATATAGATATTCTCACTATACTCATCAGGGCTAGAAGCCTAAGATCTTTTTATGGTAAAGTAGGTCCAGTTTCCTTAACAGATATATCGAGTTAATACTTGAAAATACCAACTATTTATCACATACTTTCTGATCACAGGAAGTCATGTCTTAGCAACTTATGTCAAAGACTAAAACACTGATTCATCTGCAATTTGAAAATATATTGGAAATCTCAGCTCTTGCCTGACTAAGTTTTACACAGCCAGCATGAAAATCTATCTGTATGATATTTTCCAGTGCTTTTAATGCTCCCTAGTATTCTGTTCCCAGCGTTTAACATCGGATGATTTCGCCAAGGTTTTTATTGGTCCAGACAAGTTGGGAGGTCAAACTATGAACGGAAAAGCTTTTTTTTTTTTAATAAAATAATAAAAAAAAACGCCTCTATTCTTCTTGTCCAAAACAAATACTTTGGATTCACCCAACACCCTGGTACTTGTTCTTCCGTTATTCTGAGGGAGGGTGATGCATGTGGCAGAAGGTTAAGATGCTTTAGATATTTCTAAGACAGTGACATCAACAGCTGAACAGAACTGGCCAGCTGAGGTGACTTCAAAGCTCCCAGCCTCCTCCGTAGTCACCACTCATTCCACAACAACATGTGCGAATCATTCAGCCAACAGCTACTTCACCACAGTGTAAAATGTGATCAAACACATTTCTCATTATTTTGGCCAATTTCTAAACTCAATGCTCAACATTTGGGTAAAAAGCAGACTCGGAAGCGCAAGGCATTCCAAGTTTAAAATGTCAGCATACACTGGTGTCTGAGCCCTTGAAAAACTCAAGGCTCTTGCAGGATAAATAAATTTGGGTAATGATACAATTTGTGAACTTGTCACATAACTGTGTTGTGTGATGACAGCATGTTACCATAGTAACCAAATATAACCTCACCTGGAATTTAGTCAGTATATTCCTTTTGTTTAATTACTGCACTTTTGCTACTTATGCAACACGTTTTTATGAGTTTTTAATTATGAGTTAATTTTTCTGATAAACATCTCTGGAGACTTTGGGCCTTGTATTACAAGCAAATTAAGCTTGACTGCTTGGGTGTTGAATTGCAGCAGCAACAACCAAAGCAGACATATATTCCCTTACTACTCCCACAATCCATAGCTTTATATATGTTCACTGTATACATCATATTAAATGTTTCATGAAAATATAATTAAAGTGCAGCAACAGTTCAATGGATCAAAGCACAATGTACCTATATAGGTTGTTTTATAGTACTATACTGGAAGTGCACCTTAATGCATCCAACCTGTCCACACAATGTTTGCTGCACTTGCAATAACATTACCCCCAGTGGCATGAAGAGGATTTCTGCAGGCCCTTGCCAGGTTTAGCTAATTCTCTTGTAATGTCTTGCTGGAGAAGTTGGGATGAGCACAGCTGTGAAGGGCTTTACAAGTCCCAGTGTGGAAATCAAGGCTGTAACATGAGAAAGCAAGAAGAGAACTTTCCACTTGTCAATAAACTAAATTTGATGGCATATTTCTTTGAATTCACATCTCTGGACAGGTTTTTTAAAGTATGAAACAATTTCCGGTTCTCTGGTGTTGTTTGTGGTAATTTCAGGCAGCTATGAAACTGAGGTATATACTGTGTGCTATACAAGGTCAATATTACAGGTTTCTCTCTGTCATATATACAGTACATGACCATGCACACATACAATGGGACACTATGGGCAATTTAAGGATGCTGGTCACCTGAGCAACCTGACATGCAGGACAACATTGCTAACAACTTATGACAAAGTAGGAACCACACTTGCGGTTCTGAAGATCAAACAAGACCATTTGATGAAAAGCTGAAGATTCTGCAGTCTGCCTTGAGAGATACTATCCAATGTTATACATTGTAATGTATGCAAAAGAAACAAAAAAAACATAACGATTTGAAAGACCAACTTGACATGTTGAGACATCAAGTTGACTAGCTGGTGTCACTTGACGGAACCTTTCAGAGTGAAATATCAAAGCCCTGAATAAACTAGTTTATTTACAGAAGCACAGTTGGAACAAACACATTTTGTCTTCATGGTGACATCTTTGAAAGTGTACAGTTCATAGGCCAATGTGTGACACCATTTTGGCTCTTGTCAGAGTAACGAAGTGAAAAGCGACCGTCACTGAGCCTCGGAGTGATGCACTGAAAGCATTAAATATTTATCACATTCCCTAAATGTTTCATAGTCTGTTTGTATTAGCTGGAAAATGCCCTAGAGACATTTTAGTCGCCAGCTATTCAAGAACAGTTTGAAGTACAACATGTATGACAGAGACCACTTCTGACTAATGCTGCAGATAATTTGGAAGTGTTGTGTACAGACACAAAATTCTTTGAAGTCTTTGGAGTTGAGGTAAAATTTTGAGTCGTTCTAGCCGCCAAAGTAATGGTAATAATAAAGGAATTCATAAAAAAAATAAATAAAAAATGACTCATCTTCACCAACATAATCATTCATCACCCATAATGCACTGTGTGGCAGTTTAAATTAGTTTGCTACTTAGCAGAATATCAGTCAAGAGACCCGTGTCATGGGAACAGCATTGTGAAGCACAGCGCGATCTTGACTACATATGGCTAAGAACACAGCGAGCAGCTCCAAGCACGCGGTCGACACCGGCTTCCGCACATCCTGGAAGCAGCAGCCTGGTATATCTGCCTTTGAAATAAAGCAAAGCCACAGACAGGACAGCTAAACAACCGCTAGCTCGTCCAATCACTTAATAAGGAAAAACAGCAGGTACGAGGCAATCTAACCCTCTGGGTAATGTTTGTTTTGAGACTGAGTCATGTGATCTCAAAGCTGCAGGCACACATGCATGCAGAAGAGGAGGGGGGGGGGACAAGAAAGAGAGAGAGAGAGAGAGAGAGAGAGAGAATACCACCACACAGAAACTAAGCCTGTACTCCCTCACAATACAATAAAATAAATGGATAATAAAACTCAAAGAAGTGTCATCATCACGGGGATTAATCGTCTCTCCATCACTGCCAAAACACACCAGTCTTTTATTTTGTTTATTATGAAAAACTGAGTGCCATTACTTCCAGAACCCTTTTCATGTGACAAGCGTCAAATTCCAAAAGAACAGACTCATTGATCACTTCCAGTAAACAGAGGCTCAGGTCAGGTCTGAGTCCCGCTGCGGAAACAGGAAACAGTGTAACAGCGCGGCACCGCCGCCCACTCATCCGAAGCTCCTTTCAGCTGCACTTTTCAGCTTCCAGCATTATCCCGATGGAAACCTGTGACCCCTGAAGCTCGTGGCCGGATTTCAAAGCCAGCAGTATTATACGCGGTGCACACTATCAACGCTGTCAGAGCTTCTGGAAGTTTCCACTCTCCTGAAATGCTCACTGCAAACCACGAGGGAAAACACCATCTAATTGGGAGAAAAATCAACATTCACCTTTGAACAAGCAAATTTAAGACGGGAGTATAGAACGCAAGGCTTTAACAAAATGAACATTCGGCATGGTTCACAAGACATAAATGTTTTAGACCACTGCTGAAAATGGAATAACTTTTTAGCAAACAATTTAGTTGTCTTGGTGCCCTTTCACTACAGAGCAGTTCAGGACAGTTCAGTTTCCTTAGCTGTTTATTACACATATCATCCATTATAGTTTAAAGTAAAATCCAATAAATATTAAGACAAAAACCTAAAGTAGGCAATGCAACAAATGTCCAATTTTCTGAAACCACTTGTCCTATTCAGTGTTGGGGGTGGGGGGGGCAGAACCTATGGGGGCAACCCAGGATGGGGCACCATACTTTTGCAGTGCACACTCACTCACACATCTATGGTCAACCAGGTAACTCTAATTCACTTCAGCATGTGTTTGGCCTGTGTGTGTGTGTGTGTGTGTGTTGGGGGGTTACCCAGAGGAAACCTCATGACAATAGGAGGAGAACGTGCAGACTCCACACACATCGGGCCATGGTGGGGACTCAAACCTTGGTCCCAATGGTGCGAGGCAACAGTGCAAACCACTGTACTACCATGCCACCCCTGAAGCAAATGTGACGATGCCAGCATACTTGCAAAGAGTAAATAGTTTACTGGATGATCCAGTGGTTTCTTATTTTCAGTGTGATTACCAAATCAGAGTAGTATGATGTTATTTGTGGCACTGCTGGGGGGGGTGGCGTCTCTCAAACCAGTAATAAAATGGAACTTTTGACCTCTGACTTTACGCTGACATTTCTGCTGTTGGCCAACATAAACAAGGCCTAACTCTGTCATGGCAACCCATCTCTGCAATGCTCTAGCACCTCCTATCTTGTTAGGGCAGTGCCATGACA
The DNA here is from genome assembly GCA_015164015.2 of Brevimyrus niger. Classification (NCBI taxonomy): domain Eukaryota; kingdom Metazoa; phylum Chordata; class Actinopteri; order Osteoglossiformes; family Mormyridae; genus Brevimyrus; species Brevimyrus niger. Next base: position 11,708,364 of record JAABNY020000039.1, read on the forward strand.
ACAAAGGGAGCCTGTTTTTCCAGCTGGAGATTCCCCATTTATAACACAGGACCAACTACTGCTGCATAACTAGCAAGAACTTTTTAAAGAAACAAAAAAACTTCACGACATGGCAAACGTTTCGTCAGAGTTTTTGCTTGTGAAAGGCAGCCACAATATTGTGATTGAACATCTGGTTAGAGAAATAAGGGAATCTTTGTATTAAATGAGCTGTCACTCATCTTCAGCTGTAACTGTGCATCAAAGAAAGGATTGGGTCCAATAAGGCAGACGCCATGCAGCAGTAACGCAGCTGATGATGGAAAGATACGGTAAATGGTGCCGTGATATCATTTCGGAGATGCGTAGAAATCGAAGCCCCTGGCGGACTCAGCACTGCAGTACCTCGGAGAATCTCTGTCCGCACTGCGACAGGTGACACGTCCGCACCACTGTGCTGATCCACTGCATACCGGAGAAGGACATTAGGATTTTAAAACAGGTGCAGGATCAGAAATGTGCTCCGGCCGCCGCCCCACCGCTCTCATTGTAACCGTGCGGTGCCAGTGACCGGGAGTTTATGGAGTTTTTGTTGGAAAGCAGTTAGCGAATTCTGTTTAAATGGCAAGAAAAGCTGCCAGTAACTCAAAATAGACCACATACATGGTCAGCCTGAAAATTAAAAAAGACTTTTGAATTACAGAATGCGAAAAGTATCCCTTTTTCATTATTTAAGTCGCTTGAGTTTCTGATGTGTTTTTATGCAAACATCCTGGCAACGGGCACAGCAGTAGGTCCTCCTGTGGGGGCGATCAGGCAGATGTTTTCCTTCATGCTGCATTCCACCTTTTCCGAGCTCCGCTCTCGGCGGCTGAAGCACAAACCCGCGCAGCACCGTGCTCTTTCCGTGCACACGCACGACGGACCCGTACGCCGCCACAGCAGACCTCTCGAGGCGGTCACGTGAGACGGCGCACACCCAGCTTCCTCGGCTCAAGACGATACACGCGCGTACCTCTCTGTCTCGCGGTATAGTGCGCGCCGGCGCGGGTCTGTTCAGCGTTATTTTAGTTAGCCAAGTTAATATACAGTCTAACTTAATAACACACACTTAGATATATATGACCATGCATTTCTAGGCAAGTATAAAGTTGATAATCGTGCACGATGTGCCCAGAGAAAAACGACGAACAAGCCACCTTAGGATTCTTGACTTTAAGTTAACAGATTTTTTTCATATTCTGAATAAATTCATAAAACTCAGCCATTAACGGATTTATGAATTTAATAAAACTGTTCAGAGAGCGTATATAGTGAATACATAGACCTATGTGAATTTACAAATCTCACTTTCATTAAGCGATATTGAAATATTACCATGCTCTTTCTAATATGTAACTGAGCACACACCCTGATAAAAGGAATGTATTATGCTGTCAGAATTAGTCATGCTGGGGGCACACCTTTCTACACAATAAGGTCTTTATCAGCGCTCTCAGCAGACTTAACGTTAATAAACAGAAGACGACAGGCTGGCCCTCGGAAGGAGAATAGGGTTGCTTATTACAAATGTATGTATTGCGCAACAGTAATGATTTCCACGAACCATTTTTGATCTATCAAGAGCCTGATTTGGCCTGTAAACAAAATAAAGCAAATACCAAAAGATTCTGAGCTCCAAGTGTAGCTCTGGTCTCACGGAAATATTCTGATGTCAAAGCATACAAATAGGCAAGGCGCCAGCCCCGAATGTCCTGTTGAATATAATAAAAAATATAGTTATGAGAAAAAAACAGCGCAAAAAGCCCCGCATATCCTGATGAGAACCTGGGATTATCTGCATGCTGATGAATCCTATCTGGGTTTAATGTTTATTCTTACAAAAATGCCGGTTCTGCCTCTTGCTTTCATTATTCAGTGCTATCTTTGAATTTTGACGTACCTTCCATACATACTTCCTGGAGACTTGTTTTGCTAATCCCCTGGACTCCTTCAAACAGTTCATATGTTTACAGTAACATTGTGTACAGCTATGTCTGTTAAATAAAAAAATAAATCGGAACACTCGAGCGTTACGTTATTTCCGAGCCAGCTGCCAATACTAATAGGAGTGGCATGGTTTTTATTACAAGAAGTTTCCTCGCAAATCTCTGGCCAAACAAACATTTTCATTAAGAAAAAAAAGTTAGCCTACATTAAGGTTCTTAACCTAGATATGTGCACTGTAATTGTCCTGCACATGAGAAAGGCAACCAGACTTTGTGACAGCCTTTATATTCCGCCTCTAACTGCCTATGCAGTCGGGCTGGGGGAACGGGGGTCGTCAGAGCAGGCCTGGAGCCTATCCCAGGCAGTATAGGAATAGGGACACTAACACAGGGACTCCGGGGGGCTGAATGTCAGAGTCTCTGCTAAAAAGGGGCCCAACTGCACCATTGTAGAATATTGTTGGGGGCCCACTGATCACATTAATGTGCCTATGGGACCAACCAAGGAACACTCTCAAAATGATGTCAGTTCATCACAGGGTCCATACTTACAAGGAACCATTAATACACACCAGTTCACCTAACTGCATGTTTTTGACTGTGGGAAGAATCTGGAACATCCCCGGAAAACCCACAACACAAAGGATTTGCATTATTCTCAAACTTTACAAATTAGTCACCCATTAGTCTCAATGATTGTCATTAAAAATGAAAGAAAGTGAACAGAGTCGGCAAAGTCTACTGATGTCAGTGGTCAAAAAATTTCTCTTGGGGGGGGGGGCATTACATCAGTCTAACAGTTTCAGAATGAATTGCATAACATACAGTACTAATAATGTTATTTTTTTTACCATGCCAAAACAGCCTGTAATAAAGCAGTCAAATTAATTTCAGGGTGTGGAAAAATTGTAAGAAAACATTATGGGACCTGAATAAGCACAAATGAACTAGACTGACTAACATGGTATCGTATTTGATCTCATGGGGTGCTTGGTCATTACTGTGTTTCACTGTTCCACATTCTGATATTACATAACAGACATATTTTAAAACATTTCACATGATTACACAAGGGGGTTTGATGTGCACAATCTCCCAGCTATTTTTGGGAGGTGCATGTTTCCTCCTGGATGCAGAGGCTGAGCTCAGTCTGTTATTCATAGCAGATGAGCATTGCTGTGAAAGACTCATCCTCCACCCTTAAATGATGCCTACAGCAGTATGCAGAAATTATTATAAGGACCTACTGAAGTTTTAAATGCATTTCAAACATCCAAGTACTGTAAAATATTCCATCCATTCATCTCCCTTACAGGGTCCTGATGGTAGTGGGGCTTGGAGTCTGTCCCAGGCAACGTAAAGATTGTATTTCATGAATGGAAAGCTATGCACGGGAGGCACACCTTTAACAATCAATTGGTTAATCAAATAACCATTAGAGGAATGTTATTGTGGGCATATGGTTTCAGTACAAATGGGAACAATCATTTAGGAAAGTCATCAGATAAAATATCCATGAATTTAAAAAAACATTCTGTTAATTATGATTTATATTCTCCAAGAAAAATAACCACTAATATCTGTGATTGTCCATTCAGAAATGGTGTCCCTGCCGGGGTGGATAACAGGCGTGTTTAAGAGTGAACAGAATTATAAACCTTATACCCACCCCCACCCCCCTCAAACAGATGGTGATAACCTGGAAACAGACGGCAAGCGGCATTCTGATAAACGAGGCTGGGGGGTGTTTGTTGTTTACACAGGACAGGGGGCTAATGTAAAGCTGGCAGATAAGGGACACCCCCACGCTCCGAGAACACACAGCATCAACACCCAGCAGTTTAGATGCTCATCACACGTAGGTTTCTGGGTGGTGAGAACCAAGTCAACTTAAAACATACAGCTACATGTTTTCATAATATCAGGTACAGCCAACTCAACCCAGCAGTATTTCATGAACCTCACTTCCCAAGGCATCATCGAACAAGCAAAGCCGAACAGACAGCACACATAATTAACGCCTCATCTCCTTCACACACAATGACGAAACATGTGTCGGTCGGGCTGGAGTCTCTCTCATGGACTTGGGCTTTGATGCTGCTGATTAGCGGCCGCCTCCTGCATTCTGCCTGGCTGCCAGCGCTTCGCGTGGCTCTCCTTGTCTAGCTAATGGGCTGGCTGCGGGTCTGCGGCAGCCTGAGGCCCGGAAAGCCGCTGTCATAATATCTGTGCTGGACTCAGCCACCCCCAGTCAGCCATAAAGTCGCCCCAGGAGCCAACCTCTCCCTCGGGATTGTGGAAGGGAGGATGGGACCCACAAAGAGGAGACTGGTGGTTTTGTGGACCACATGTTAAAACTGGAAATGTACTTTTTAAAACCGCATTAGATGATTCATTAGCTACACCAACCCTCTACAAAAGGAAGTTAAACTTCCTAACACTGAAAAAACTGAGCAACACTAAACGAAGATCCTAGGATGGGTAACCTAGACAGGCCGCATGACATAGGACTACTTACTTGTCCAGTGCGGTGCTGGTTGGCATGCTTCTCGCCAGACCACGGAGTCCATTCTGCCTAAAATAAGGGATGCATGAGGCGTTGGCAGCCATAACAGCCACGGAGTCCGATGGCTGAACAAAGAATCCATTCTGGCCCAGAATCATGTAGCGATCCTGATGGGAAAAAAGACAACGACAATCAAGACCTCTGGAATTAGCTGAAAAACAACAGTCATAGACAGTGTTGGTGAAAAAGCAATTCCCTTAGGGATTAATAAAGTTTTCTGATTCCTGAAGTAAAAGTAAACCATTAAAGACAGAGATGGGAAGTTCAGGTCCAGAAAGTTGACAGTGACTCTTCATACTCAACCAGTTGGTTGAAAAAAAACCTTGGCTTGGATTTATTCTTTCTGGACCTGAACTTTCCACTTCTACCATTAGTCAATTACTTTTGTGAGTAACTTCCCCAGCACTGGTTACAGATTATACATGACAAGCACAACATGTTACTGTATGTTGAACAGAGGAGAAGAATTTTGTTTTGAGCTGGTTGTTACTTGAGGACTATTTTGACACATGTGCTACTCAAGTGAATGTTACAGGCTTTTGGGAGAAGGATGAATAAATTAAGGTAAATCAATGTACCCCATCAGCATCAAAGGCTGCACCAAATCCAAACTCTCCACCCTTCATGGACTCCACCAGCGATGCTGCATAGTGCAGGTTGGGTTCGGGCTGTTGGCCTCCGAAGTCCTCCAAGGGGACACAGTTTACTGCCGAGTTAGCCGGGGCCCCCAGCTCATCACATAGGATCCTCCTGACATAGGGCCCCATTACTAGGGAAGCACAGAGTTTCCATGATTTTTGATTCTCATCCTTCTGTCATCCATGTGGTGGCTTGCAATGATGACAGGAATATGACAGATGACAGGAACTTCACACTAGGAATATGCAGCTCAATGTCCTGCCAGGATGCCTAAGCCTGCTAAATGTACAGAACCAGAGCAGAAACGTCCGTGAAGCAAAATGACCCTCGGCCTGCTTTGACATTCACCTCCATTCATGGCATCTATTCTGATCTTCAGCTGCTCCGGTCCAGTTAGGAGCCCCTTTATGGCGTTGAAGTCAAAGATGCCACGGAGCATGTTGAGGTACACCTCAACAGAATCCACAATCTCCACTGAAAGCAGAGCCAGAAGAGCAGAACTGTCAGAGAAGCCAGTTCTTTGGAAGAGGGGGAAGTTCTTAAAATGTCTCCATTTGCCATAAAATTTCAGAAATATGTATTATACATATATATATATGTGTGTGTGTGTGTGTGTGTCTATATCCCATTGTGGGAACCAAATGTCCCCCACAATGTAATAAAAACCTGTGTTTTTGACGTTGTGGGGACCATTTTCAGGTCCCCACTAAGATCCATGAATACAATCAAAAAAGTAAAATGCCACAAGTCTTGTATTTTGTTTGGTTAATTATGGTTAGGGTTAGTGCTCGGTAGAAGTTAACATCATCATGTTGGGAGTTTTCCCCATAGAAATTAATGGAGAGTCCCCACAATGATATGATTATAAACCTCTCTCTGTGTGTGAATGTGTGTGTGTGTGTGTGTGTGTGTGTGTGTGGTGACAGACAAAAGTTTTGACATGCCAAGCTGCCTACAAAGGAGAATGGTAGTGTCGCATCAAATGACCTGGCCACCTGACCTAAATACAGCAGAAATGGTTTTGGGGGAGGCTGACCAGAGAGTGAAGGAAAAGCAGCCAATGAGAGACAGCTGGGACAGCATCCCAGGGGGCCACCCCATGAGACTGGCATAGAGGAGACAGTAGGGTCAACCTATTCCTGGAGCAACTGAGGTTAAGGGCACAATAGTGGGATCACTTTGATGACCCAAGGATTTGAACCAGCAACCTTCTGAGTCCAAAACCATGGTGCCTCTCCCCCTTCCAAAAACAAATGAATGTTGTTTTGTTTAGTACTGTTTTGGTCACGGCATATTTTTTGATATGTTACTTTATTGTTTTGATGTATCCATAATTATTTTAAAATGCAGAGAATAGTACAAATAAGCCATTTTTATGAGTAGCTGTGTTCATACTTTTGACTGATACGCATAGGAGCTGCAGTGAATTATTAAACAGCTGATTTATGTCTGTGTGTGAAAGTTAGTGGAGTGGTTTTTCATGGAATCTCTGAAATAAAAGTCAGTATAATGAATTAGTCCTAGAGCGTGTGTCACTACAATTACATGACTGGACCAGCAGAATGGTTACATAAGAACATAAGAAATTTACAAACAAGAGGCGGCCATTCGACCCATCAAGATCGTTTGGGGAGAACTTAACTAATAGCTCAGAGTTGTTAAAATTATCTAGCTCTGATTTAAAGGAACCAAGGGTTTTAGCTTCCGCTACACTAGCAGGAAGACTATTCCATATTCCTACACGCTGTGTAAAGAAGTGTTTTCTCAAATTCATTTTAAAATGTTCTCCTGCTAATTTCCGCCTATGGCAACGAGTTCTAGTATTTAAACCAATATTGAAGTAGTCATTTGGTTAAACAGCATCGAGACCTGAATCATGTCCCCCCTCTTAATCTCCTTAGTGTGAGGCTGAATAGATTCAGCTCAGCTAACCTCTCCTCATAAGACATTCCTCTAAGACCAGGTATCATTCTTGTAGCCCTACGCTGAACCTTTTCCAAGACAGCAATGTCCTTTTTAAGATATGGTGACCAAACCTGCACACAATATTTTAGGTGGGGTCTTACCTAGGAATAGTATGTCTGCAGTGTCTGTATAAGCACAGTACCTCTGAAAGGCTTAAACTTGTTCTCCAGGTCAAAATCCTGTCGGCCCAACCTAGACAGGTCAATTCGCAGGTCTGGGCAGATGGCATACTCCTCCAGTGTCCTGCTCACCTGGCAGATTTTTTCTGTCACTGTGTCAGGAGAAGGACCTACAATAGGGAAGAGGTCGGTTACAGTGCGGAAGACCTGCTAACAGACTAGCAGTGAACCACATACAGTCCCAATGGGAATCAGCACAAAAAGAACAAATACATGACAATACATTCCTTTAAATTCCTCTAAGCTTCATATACAAACTACCTCTAAATTGCAACTGCACTTCACTTACTTACGAAATGTACATCTCTGCACTATATATTATCTCTGCACTATTTATTTACGGCCTGTTTGCACCTTGCAAGCCCTGTTACTGTGTTGTTAAGTGTACTTTTGTTGCACCGGGGCCATGGAGAAATGTTTCATCACTCTTTGTACATGTATGAAGCTATAAAGTAATATAGAACCTTTAAAACTATTTTATTAAAGCAATTTTAAAGACACTGTTGTCCATGTGAATTTTAAATATCAAAATAGAGCTTATAAATACAAACATTCAAGTGATATTTTATGTAAAGATACGTCACTTCTCGGGATCTTCAGGATCTAAAAAACAAGTGGGGAAAAAAATCTTAATATGCGAATATGGGTTCAAAAGCAGTTCTCACCGCCATTGGCTACGTTGAACTTGATGCCAAAATCCCCCCCAGGACCGCCTGGGTTATGACTGGCGGTGAGAATGATCCCTCCGATGGCTTTGATCTTTCTGATGATGCACGACACAGCTGGAGTGGACAGAATTCCATTGTGTCCGATGACCAGCCGCCCGATCTGCAGGAAGAAGTGTGTGTTTTGAATTTGCAAAGACACCCGTGCATTTGCACAGACCTAAACAAAGCAGGTGCATTATGTATGATATGTAATACATACTATGCATCAATAGATTTATTAGCTGTTTCAGAATAAGCCTAGGACTTACATTTCTCATCTCGTCTCATTTTTCTGCCGCCCCTGCAGGTGAGGGTCCCGGTTTTTGGTAATTTTATATATAATTCGGTCTGCAAAGGGGTGTTTGCAGCACAAGATCTATTAGCTGTGCTCTCGCACAGCTCTCGTGCAAACTATCCGTGACCGGTTTCACTCAAGGGGGATTCTGAAGTCTCAGAAGTGAGCGAGTGACATAATCCACCAATATAGTGTGAAGCAGCAATGAAATGGGGTGGGCGGTCTGGCCGGTGGGCTAGACCACATGAGCCTGCATCTAGCCCTGGTTGGGCTCAGCTGCACCGCCTTGGTGGCGTGGTGAAGAAGGAGCAGTCCCTTTCCCTCGATTTATGAAAGGTTACTGATAACTTAGAGCCTGTCCACGCGGAGACGCGTTTCGCTGTATGCGTAGAATTTTTTTTTATCGTATTGGTGTCCATGGCTTACCGTGCTATTCGGCAAAGTACGTTTTTATTGAAAAAAAAGTAGTTTTTTTTTTTATTGAGCTATTTTAATTTGTATTAAATCTGGACATTTGTATGATGGGGTGTGGTTGATTTCACATGACATATCCCGAAACCAGCCTACACAAGCAGAAAACAAATAGGAAACTAATATTCCACCACTATGACACAATTGTTTCAATGAACATGCACGACACAATGACACACATCTGAAAAGAATATTGAAGGATTACCATAAAGTTTGATAAAATTGTAATGTTGAAGAAATGGGAGTTTTATGCTAAGCTTGATGACAGCCTAGCAAGCCTGCAAAACACACACGCACACTGACGCACATGTGGGGTAAACATATCTTTATGGGGACCGCTCATTCTTTTCTAGGGGAAAAATGCTAATGCTAACTATTATAGCCTTAATCCCTAACCAGCCCTAACCATAACCATTAGTAACCAAGCAAAGTACAGCAGTTTTTGCACTTTTAGTTTTTTCATTGCCGCCACGGATTTTTGTTAAATTGAGTGTTCTATTATGGGGACCAGGAAACTGTGACCCCATAAAGCAAGGTATACCCGCTCGCGCACGCACACACACACTTACACACATGCGCACGAACATTGCATTCACAGATCTTTGTGAGGACCTGAAACAAAACGTCAAAAACAAACAAACAGGTTTTAATTACATTGTGGGGTACATTTGGTCCCCCACATTGTAATATAAACCTAATCCACGCACGCACGCGCGCACACACACACACACACACACACACACACACACACACACACACACACACACACACACACACACATATT
>JAABNY020000039.1:11754166-11776776 GCA_015164015.2 Brevimyrus niger
GCATGCGACCTCCTACACAGGGCATGCGACCTCCATCGCAGACTGCACCACTAAGTACTTAAAAAATGCCATTTCAGCTCATTTCTTTCCATGAATATTAAATTATCCTGCTGTTGGTGGAACGTTATCTGGGCCTAACCTTAATCCATTTAGGATCAAGAATAGGATTAACTTTATTGATCCCAGGGATAGATTCCGGTACATACAGCAGCAAGAACATAGTGCACAGATGAACATACACATAGTGCCAAACAGACAACCATGCCTCCAGAATACCGCTAGGATAGGATAGGTATTCCAATGTTCCCAACACAGCTGGCCTACATGAAGAAAAATGGCATGTTTGTTCAGTCTTAAACTAGATCATCCAGTTCTTTTACCTTTACAGTCTACAATATAGCTAGAGACGCACATAACTGGCACACAACTACGCATTTGGCGTAAAAAGCGATACATGTGGCGATTTCTCGGCATGACAGCGCAAATGCACACAAAATAAGCACGCATTTGCACTGTTATGACAAAGAAAAAGACCATTTGTTTTAACCTTCTTACCACAAATGAAGTATGCATCACCATAGCCCCAGTGATTACCCTGAAGACATCCTTCATAAAATAGCCAAACTGACCGGTTGTGGCTTCACCGTGGGGTATTAAGGGAATGGGCCTCACAGCGGGCTGCCTCACCGCAGGACTCCGCGCTCTCCTTGCTGCATCCCTTTCTCCTGCATCTGTAATTGGATCCTGCGCTCCTCCAAGTACAGCTGCCAGCCCTCCCAAGCCTTGGCCAGCCTCTGTCCCTCAGCTGCAATAAAACAGACCTCAATATGCTCTTCCCTCAAAGCCGTACAAAAGGACTGAACAAATGGCACAGAATCTTCGGTCGGTGACCCCACTCAGACCAGAGAGCATGATAACGCCATTTTAACGCCGAGTTCACTTGAAACAAGGTTCCTTTAAATTCTTGCATTTGTGCACATTTTTAGTATAAAGGATGTAATACTTGTCAACTTAGGCTGGCAGACACAAAATATATGAGTGACATGTACAATATCCTTACCGTAACTTACTGCTTTTTTCAACAATCTTCTCTTCTCTTCCCTCATACATACATACTCCTGCCAGCCAGAAAAGGCCTGGTTATACAGATGGTACCTAGAAAAAACACAAATCAGCACAGGGTCACTAACCATGTGGTACAGGGGCAGTCTAAGACTACAAAAACCATCAAGCTAAAAACTTCCCACCTGTAATGACAGTCCCCCCGCACAGACAGTGACCACTCCCTTCTGCTGATCCACCACTCCTCCTTCCATCCATCCAGAGCTTTCTGCAGGACAGCTCTCCGGTGATGACACCTGTAGGATGGTCAACAAACTCATTTGTGGAAATGTTGCATATATCCCCCATGCTGAATAAAAGCTCTTAAAAAACATTTTAAAACCCTTCTGGCTTTCTGCTACCTAGCTCTGGATGGATGCACCCGGCCGAACGTCTTCCAGATCCACAGGTACCAGAACTTTCGTGCCAGATGTCTGCAGACAGATAAAGTATGACATACTGATTGCTTTACTAATCGGTAGCTACATCACAGGCAGTCTGGAGGTTGCCAGGGTTTCTAGTGTCAGCACCTTTGGTTAGTTGGCTGGAGTGAGATTTTCCATTCCAGACAAGTCTGCATACACAGGCACGCGCATTTACATGAATGCATCAGTTTTATCCATTCTACCTGCGATAACATTTATTGTATTGTCACGGCCCCTCTAATGTCTAAAGTCTTTTTAGATAGTTTTATCTTATTTTTTTAAGGTATATGTATATTTAGAGATATATGTGAAGGTATTATTTATTCCACCCCAATTATCCTCATTGTCGATCTATCCGAGCGTGTTGTTGTGTTGTACGTCGCACCTTTGGTCCCTGGCGAACGTTGTTTCGTGTCACCGTGGTTGAGATGACAATAATGCTCTTCTACTACTACAACTTCTACTACTTGTAACCTTACAAATAGCCTGTAGGGTTTGCAAACTACCCCAATGCTTTTGACGCAGATAATTTTAGGTTTATAATGGAATATTATAGATTTGCCGTAAGATTTCTTATGTGAGCGCGAGTCTGAACGCGTGAGAGACACGCTACATGCGTAAGTGACAACCCTAAGTCAACGTTACTGTGGTCAACTTGTCAACACAATGTAATGAAAGAGCCAGTTAAACAGAAAAGGCGTCCCTCACAGACCCGCTCCGTACCTTATTCTGAGTTCCTTCAGCCTCCCTCCCCTGTTCCAGGTGTAGCCGACTCTGTACTCTATCCTCCGCGGCACCGTCTTACGGGCGCCCCCCGCTCGGCGGCAGGCTCTCGGCGCGTAGTCGCTTCCAGCGCCGCCGCCAGAGGCCGGCGGAGGTCCCCTGAAATGCGGTAAACAGAGAGGACATGGGAGCGGCTACGAGAAAGGGCCAGAGATGTCCTCTGACGGGCACCAGCTGCAGGGCTGCTACACACACCTCCTGGTATCGCCCCTCATAGAGCTAGCAGACAGCCCGTCTCTTACACGGCCATGTCCGGCGTTGCTGGTGCTCCGTAACACTCTGCGCTTAATTCACCTGAAATTAGTCTGAATGTATTTCCTTTTATTCCAGTTCCCAGACTATTCAAAGTTATAAATGTTAGCCAGTTAGGGCACATTTGACCACACAAGAAGCCAGGAAAGTAGATTCAAAACTCCAGTTAGCTGGCTTAGTACACCGTCTCGCTGTTAAACGAACTTTTTAGTTGTTATGTAGTCATTTTTGCGTGCATTTTCATAACTTCTTCCCGTCTGTTTGGAACACGCAGCTACCTAGCGGCCACCTCCAACTGTCACAGCTTAAATTCGTATAGCTTCAGCTATACTGCACATAAATTATGTGCGAAGGTAACCGTCGACACAGCGTAAGTTATACAGCACGCCTTTAAATAGCATTTAATCGCCGTTAACTCAACTGGTCTTACGTTATATTAATATACAGCTAGCTAACCGCTTAACGCCAAGCTGCCGCTAGATCCGAGGCGCGTTCCCGCCGCGCACGTTACTATGGTATAGTTTCAGCGAGTTGCGCTAGCAGCCGCAGGATTATCGATGCGCGAACAGACGCTGGGATCCTTCGCTTTGGAATAACGGGGACAATTCATCTGTCACGCCAAAAGGCAGCTTTCCAAAAGTCCCCTTATGCCTGCATAGGATTCGTATGGTAAGGTATCATCTATATTCTGTATGTATTTCATACACATACAGCTCTATGATGTTAATGAGATTTTGTTCAAGTGGACATAATGTTTGAAATATTTAGCGCGTTAATATGCCTTAATTACTCTATATAGTAAAATAGTACAAATCAACCTGATAGTGCTAAAACAACCTTAGTTCTTATACAAAGCAGATTATGCCGTATAATCTTTTATAGCTTATACACCAAAATAAAACAAGAATTTGCCAAACTAATCAAAATGTATTAACAACTGATAACAGTGCAATCTTACTATTGTGCAAAATGTCTGCGAGGACGTGGTAGACAAGCATAAAGACAGTCTTTATTTATAATGTTGTCTTTTATTGGAAGTGATCAAACAAGAAACGTCATCACACAACATCCCACGGGTTAGAAGCAAACCGTTTCAGATTAAAAATAAAAGACACATACAGAATCCTGCAAACTGGGGACTGTAGAAATCTGCTTGTCAGCTACCAACACGTCGGAGGTGAACGATGAAATCAGGACCAGGCTGTGCTGTTCAACTGACTGTACGGCTCCTGATAGTGAAACACATGCTATTACTACACACGCCACTGAGAAGCACTGCTTACACATGAACACTTTCAAACCAGAAAATCAAAACTACACGTGCCCTTAATTGTTGCTCTTCAAGTGTTTCCCTCCATTATACTTGATTGTTGATTTGATTTTCTCACCACAAACCATGGACTTTGTACAAAATTTCAAGGAATACGACAGAGAAAGCATCATGGCTCTTTCTGTGACTGATGAGTAAAGATTACTTGCATAGGTCACCATTTTTGACCTGCTGAATTTGGGTAAACAGGCAGGATGAATGATAATCATGTTAATCATGAATTTCCATTCCACATTTGCCACCAGGTGAGATACTGGCACCTTCCAGCTTGGGAATAGAAAAGGGTTGGAAAGCAGTTAGGATTCATTTGTCCATCCACACTCCTTATAATAGTTATTCAAATAAAACCAGTTTCTTACACTTTTTCCCCATAGGTCTGTAGGAATATTAGAGCATAGAATACTACCTTGGTACAATGCCACAAGACACAATGGGAGTACTAAGTCTCATAAAGTATGTAAAAGTTTAAGAATGTAGACTTGTACAGTACTGGGACAATTTATATAATGTAGACCATTGGGGACAAAGAACACTTATTAATGGCCCTGAGAGATACCTTTTATCACTGCATGAACACAGATCAGTATCACTCTAAATTGTATATTCAAATGTTCAATGATCATAAATGTATAACATTTCCAGCATGCAACATGAACAGAACTATTCACTTTAAGAAACCCACACATTTTTTTTTCCAAAGTATGCAATCTTTAAACCATTTCTTGAATAAAAAAATAAAAGATGCTATCTGGAACTCAATTTCAGTGTATTTAAAAACAAAATGAGCAGTGGTTTAGCTTCAAATAAGAGATGAACAGTCCCAGAGAAGAATCCAATTCAACCCGGGCAGGTGGAATTGTACATTTTTGAAAGTGAAGTTCTTGGCCAAACCCTAAGGGGCCCTTCTTTAATAATAATAATTAAAAAACATGCCAAGTTAAGCAACACTACAGAACCAACAAATGCTTGGTTACTCACTAATCAATTTGCTAAAGAAATGTTTTCAAACCTCTGACCAGTTTGAGAACAGTTGAATCAAACTTGAGGCACAAGAGGTTCAATTCACAAGTGCTCATGTATTAAAGGCCAATGCTCTGACAGGCTAAAAGATAACACTCACCTGGAGCCATAAATGGAGGACAGTGGGGATAGGTTTACTGGTGTGATGTCCTTAGGAACTTCTTTGTATTTCTTCTATCCCTATCCCTCTTTATACACCATTATATCTCACTCTCAGGTTCATTTTGCCTAAAGCACTACATTAGTAAACGGTCAACTTACAACTCCACACAGCCAAGGACAATTTTTGCCTATTGAGTCATAACATTCTGTGTGATTGCCTGTTACCTGCATTACAGCACTGTTTCAGGGTAGACCACAGGTCTGTGCTGATCAGCATGTCTTAGCTGTCCCAGATGCATAACGCACTGGTACTAGACTTTACAAACTCAAGAAAGATCAAATGCCCATTACTGAAATCGCCATATTTAGCTCACAGAACTGTGATAGGAGGTAAAGAAGTAAAACAAACAGACAAAGCTATTTTTGGTTTGGCATACAGAATTTCAGAACATCAACACACCAAATTGAAGGTGAATGATGACAGGTTCATATTTGTAAAATCAAAGGAAAAGTTTTATTTTGTGAAAACTATTGTAACTGTGAAATTTAACTTTACAGACAGGTGTTTTAGTGTAACAAACTGTTGACAGCCCTATTGCATTGTCAAATGTTTGAACTGTGTGGTGAATCATGATGATGATGATGACACAGTTCTACCATACTGCCAATCTAAACAGGTAACTAGCTCTAGTATAATAATTTCAAATTTCATCAAAATTCGCAGCCAACCATACAAAAGACTTTGGCTGCTTCCCTAAACATTTGTTTGCTTCAAATATCAGCAACCACTTCATTTTCCTTTGATCACTACAAACATCTGAGACATAAGTCAACAGAAATGAACCAGAAAATGAAGGCATGGCAAGCAGAATTCTAACAAATATTTGTGCATGATTATGCAAAAGTACGGCTATTTCCAAAAACAATTTCAAAAGTTCTGCAAGGTCCTAATGTTGCTTGACCCTGGGAGGGAATCTGATCCGCTATAAGGTGTTTATTGGTTTGCCATCTGTGCTGCTCACATACCAAATATGAGGGCAATAGATGGAAGGCTATTCCGCTGCACATTCTGTAACAGAAACACTAATGTGAAAGTAAAACAAAACAATAAAAATAATGGCAGCACCCAAAGTCAGTTCACTTGCGTTTGTTTTTCTTCAGCCAGTTTCTTTTCTCCTTAATATTACGTTGTATTAAGAAACCTTAGATTGTGAGGTAAGAGCCGGTCACGTTTGCCATAACTATGGCTGTTTCCCAGAGACCCCTTTTTGTTAAGAAATTTAAATACCTATCTTCTAAAGTGTTCTCCATTTTATTGATATGAACATTGTACCTAAACTGCCAATGAGCTAAATATGTAGTCAGCTGGCTCAAAGCCACCATATTCATCATATTCCCTACACCTCGCAGGAATTATATCCACTCTGCTCTTCTTATTTTACAGCTCTGACTCAGGAGTCCATGGTGCATTTTTAATTTATAAAGCATAGCAACTATAGATGATGCCATCTTCAGCCACCAAGGGAACATATAGCCATCTGAAGGCGGCATCCACTTACTATAGTGATCAATCAACTGCAGTTTTATATTCAACACTGCAATTTCCCTCCTTACAGGGAACTGGGAAGAAAACATAAATTCAAACTAAATGGGGCCACAACCCAAGTGATCAGCAGATGGTTAAGCAAGTGGTTTGATGAACTGTTTTCATGTGTTAGTGAAGATTCCTTAAATTGTGCGTGGAAATAGAGTTCAGCTGTTGATCTGTCTATGGTTGCTATCATACACCACTTTAGGTAGCCTAACTTGGGCTGTTACTGGCCATTGCTGGTCATCGTTCAAGTTTTACACAAGTTCTACGATGCAGGCTTGGCCAGATGTCTGCAGGTGCTCAGACGAACCTCTCACCCGAAAAGTGCACTAGGAAGGTTCGGTACCTAAGCGTCTAATCAAAGCTTCAAGCCATAAGAACTCGGCTCTTGTGATTTTTATTTTTGGTAAAACAAATCATGAGTGAGAAAAACAAACTGCGGTAAATAATAATCACCGCTGAACAAACAGACCCTCATGAAAGTGTAAACATCTGCTTGATGACTGATGTTTTAGGTAAGGAGAAAATAAATAAAATATGCTAAATTAAAATTCATTCTTAAAATGTAAAAAAACTAACAATAATTATATTAACGTTTACATTGTTTAAAAAGTTGTCCTGCGTTATAAATAGTTATTTCAACTTTTAGACCACTGATTTGTAATTGTTTTCCCACATCCCCTAATGTTAACTGCACAAGGCAACATGACATTAAAGTCACATGTACACACAAACATACTTGCTAGCACACACACCCCCACACACACACCTCCGCTACTCAGTTATGAGCAAAAGCCACGAGCCACGCTACTCCTTTATGAGCCAGCACTAACACTCCGCTACTCTTCCTTTCCTATTGGGTCACCCCTGCGGGCCCTACGTGCGGTTCAGAGTCTGGAAGATTCTGGAGATCTGGAGCATGACAGGCCCAGTCTCTGGGTCGTTCATCCACTGGGTGCTGTTCAAAGGGTTTTCCAGCATGTCCTCAAATGCTGCAAGGAGGAAGTTGAGTCAGAAGCGAACTTTGCCTTGTTCATTGTTTTTCCCCAAATGCTACTGCAGACAGATGTTGATGTTGCATTGCTGAGGCACACAAAGTGCTCAGCTCTGGACAAAAGTTTAGTGTGAAGGACTGTAGGATACTGCATTCAGTCCTCCTTGCTCTGTATCTGAACACTACCGAAATAACATCCATTATATACTGTTAAGAGTATACAGAATTAAACTTAAGTTGTTCTGAGGATACCTGCAGCGTCATTGTTTAGTTGCTTTTGGGAGGCTTGTCATAGCACAGATCAGCGAGTATTTTAGGTCAAACCGGTCAGAATGTAAATCACAAAGGAGCTCAGGGTACTGACCGAGCAGAGTCTTGGGGTTAGTCAGGCCTAGCTGCACCACAGGGTTCTCCAAAATAGCCTGGAACAAGGGACTGTTGGTGTCAATGCCCTTGTCAAGGTCTTCGGGGGAGGGCCTCCTGTCACCCAGCAGCCAATCACACTGATGGAGGGACATCAACAGTAGGGTCAACAAGTAAGGTCATGTGACACAGCACCAATCAGCATAGCTGATACAGATGAAGGACCAAGGCCAAGGGAGATGGAAGAATAGAAGAATCTCAAACAATAAAGTGTTAACCGGAGGTTGTATTGTGGACTGAAAGACATTGGTAACAGACAGCACAAGCAGATCTGATACAGCCATTTGAATGTTTCATGTTACTACGCCACATGGGGTCTGCCAATTATTTCATCAGAAAGCAACATTAATTTCATCTATAAAATGTGACGGATTAAATACAATTATAATAGTGAAAGTAAATGCTTGTATGAAAGTAAACAAAAAACTTATATTAACTTCACATTTGAATTTGTACATTTTACAATTTCTGAAAGATTAAAATTTGATGACTAGAATTCATATTTAATGCACGTTTACATATGTATTTGTCCACTTTTCTAATTCAGTTTAAACATACACTTCAAAGAACTCGAGTGGAAAGACTGGATATATTTCTCAAATCCTTCTCTTTCTCACACACTCACCGCTGCGTCCTGCTGGTTGTTATTGACACGGAGGGCGTCAATCACCTCCTTCTCATCAAAGCCCATTTCCATCAGTGCTACAACCGCCTGCCAAAGAACACACCTCCTCACTTCAGAGAGGAACAGGGCGATCCGTACGGCCGTATGCAGACGCAGAAAGACCGGTCCCCAGAACTGCAGGCACGAGCGGGAAGACGGCACCTTCTGGGCAGCTTACCCTTGCATCGGGCCTGAACTCCCGTTTCCTGCGGATCCTCTTGAAGACCTCGGTGAGTTCATCCTGCTTGGAATCCCCCGTACTGCACTGCGGGGGGGCCGGCATTGAAGGGAGAGGAGCAGCCATGGCTGCGGCCGTCGCCCCCAGGGTGTCCTGGCTTGGCAAGGGGCTGTCAGCAGTGGGCTCATCTATGTGCTCAATCAGCCACTCCATAGCCTGGGTCACAGACATGCTGCAGGAAATGGGAGGCACTGCATCACATTTCAATGCTTAATTGGATTCCCTTCATATCTACGATCCTCATCTTTCCAGCTTCTCTGGTACCAGCTGATGGCTCTGTTAACACACTTCTTCTTACATCTGTCACGTTCTCACATTATTCTGAAGTATACAGTTCGGCTCCTGTTGCTATGCTAACTTGGACTCGTTAACTGGTCCCTCACTGGAAACTCAGCCAAGCTACGCTTTCATCTGATTGGCTGCTTGACAGCGGTATGCTTATAGCGTACTACCTGCCTCACCTGAGCATCACTCCGGGCAAAAGCTTCAGCTAAATAAATAAATGTAAATGTAATAAGGTAGGAAATAGGAGAGGAAAAAAAAACTGAAAATGACTGTCAGCTGAATTGGACTGAGTCTTATGGAACTCACTGGTTGAGGCGCAGCGCTCGGATGGCACGGCTCTCTGGAAAGCCCATCTCAGTCAGCTGCCGGAGAGCGGTCTCATCCACCCTGTCCTCCTCATCTTCATCCAGCATGGCTGCAGGGGTTAGCAAAGTTATTTTTATGCTTTCTCATGCTATAGCTTTGATATCACTCCCAGCACTGCTGCAAGTAGTCGCCTATCCAGTAGATCTGATTGTTCTTGTGTGCTTTTTCCTCTTAAATTTTCTTTGGGACTAGTAAAGTATCCATCTATTTAGTTACACTGTGGGCCTTGCAGCCAATATGTCATGAGGAAAACGCCGAATGTTCAAAAAAGGAATGAAACCTCACGCTCGTCCTCATGGTTAGGGGCAAGTTCCATGTGAAATACTCACCTAGCACCCAACAGACCAGTTTTAGCAGCCTGCTAAAGTCAGCGCTGTCCTCTAACGCTTTAATCACTCCTCTATAAATAACCACTCAGGCCATTCAATATTCAACGGGAGTTATGAAACGGAAGATGGTGAAGCGGGTGCCGCACAGAGGGGGGTCACACATCAAATTTCTGCCGCTGTGCATTACACAGTTTCATGCATCTACATGGGCTTCACTTCCCCACAAATGCAGGAAGATCACGGTTCCTACTCACTTTCCAACTTCACACACACTTTTGCATTTTGCTTTCCAATCACATCTGGGATCCTTAGCCAACCAGTTACATCATCGAGATTCCCAAGCTGCTGGTGGTGTCAACTGGGAAGCCCCTTTTTAGTGGATGTCCCAGGGATTCTGTCCTGGGGGGGCCAGTGCATTAAAGTACTCCTGCCTACATCATCAACATTTCTTGGTAGAGATCAATCGAGCATGTACCCCACAGACACACCTCCCACTCGGAGGTTTGGGAAGTTGTTCTTTAATGTTTGCTCTATGCATATTATGGCGCCAACAACCAGCTCACATTCATTCATATGAAAATTTAGATATTTTCATTTTTTTAGAATACAGGTCCTCCTCCACGTAGTTATGTTCTGATGATCGCAAGCGGAAAATATTGTAAGTCAAATAAGAATGATATAAAAATTAAGCAAATAACTACAGCCACTGAATAAAAAGATAAACAACTACTGCAAATAACTACCGGAAATTGAAAAGTAATCAAACACAAATATGGCTAAACACTCTCAAAAAAAAAATTTTTAATCCACAGCGTACGATATGTTGTTAAACACTACGCGAGATGTTTAGGCTCATGACTGATACAGACTGGAAGCAGGCTGAGTGAATGCTGCCATCGCCCGGTATCAGTAGAAAGTGAAAGTATCATGCAGCATATTGCTAACTACTGAATGTGCATCACTGTCAAAAGTCTAAATATTATATGTCAGACAATTGTAAAGCAAAGAGCATCAGTGCATAGTAGCCAATTTGTTGCAGTAGTCTAGAAACACTAAAATATTTCCATACCTATCCAGACTTAGAAAACACCAAATTTCATACTTTTCCAAGCTGCATAGGAGCCCTGAAAATAAACCCTGTAACCCCTTAGGAGCAAGTATGAGCTACCCACTTCCACATGTAACCCCCAAAACGTGACAGCTCCTACCATTAGCCTTCTTGAAAAGCTCCACTGCATCCGGATTCAAGGCCAACAGCTTCTGCGCCACCTCAATCAGCGAGACAAGAATCTTCCGAAGTTCTGTCTGGAACTATCAGAGTGCAAAAGGGGTCACCAAAACACCGTCAAAATGATCAATTATTAAAATTAACATATAGTTTGAACATCTATCATGACAATAGAGACAGAGACGGCATCAAATAGGCCAGCCTGTTTGTTGAAAAACATTAAAGTGAACTACTGCTAATTCTGTACAGACAACTGTTGACTGCATATAGTCCTATACAAACTGACCTACAAACTAACACGCAACCAGCTCCAATTTAACCAAGTGCCTATAACTACCAACATGATGTCCTGGGACTTGAAGACGAGTAAATAAACAACAACACTGAAGCTATGTGCTGCACAGCTTCTATTATATACAACATGTTGACCTAGTATAGTGTTTCCTCATGCCTCCAGGACTGGGAATTTAAATCCCACCCCGTGTGTGTGTATGTGTGGGGGGGCTTTGCATGTCCTATCCATTTCACATGGGTTTTCTCCTGGTGCTGTGCTGTCCTCCTGCAGTTAGAACTGGCATCCGTAAACGCCCTACGGCACATGTGTGCCTGCATTGCAATAAACTGGCATCCTGCACAGTGTACCTCAACCATGTGCCCTATGCTGCCTGAAATAGGCACCAGGTTCCCGTACAACCCTGACCAGGAACACCAAGGCAGCTATGCCCATCATGGCACTCTACAACTCAGATCTCATCCACCTTACCCACAGCCATAAATAAAGCATTTCAACTTTTTATCAAAGCAAGAAGTCCTGTGGGCATTGATTCCCCAACACTGTGAAAACTGGTGCCATCTGTGTATTTTGTTCCTTGATATTTTACATTTTCTTTCATAAGGACATAAAAAGACTCCTTTAGTCTATTTTTAAGGCATGCTTAAGTGACTCAGAGATCACAAACTTCTGTTTGAAGCAGCAAAGCATAGAACCAACTCACATCTCGAACGTTATGCGAGGCGACGGCACGGTCAGTGGGTAGCGTGCTGAGGCCTGCCGTTGCTTTCAGGATGGCGTCTTTGTCCGGAGCCTTGGTGTCCGGCTTCTTCTGAAAGTTCAAATATTATTGTAATTTACATCACGACAGGCAGGGGGAGGGTGAGCGTTTCAGCACACTGCCGACAGAAAGCAGCTGTTATGGGACAGAAGGGTGTATCGAAAGGTCACAGAAAAAACATATGAAATTACTGTAGTAGCTCCTAAAAGTCATCTTCAGCATTAATATTTCACAGTAAACATTCCCAGCTCTGATGTTTAGCAACCTCAATTCCCCCTCATCATTAAAATGTACTTAAAATGTGATCTATTGTAGGTCTATATACTCTTACAATTAAATTGCTACTTTAAAAGGGCCCATTTGTTTCAGCTACAAATTCTGATTCACCTTCTCATCAGCAGAGACCTCTGTCATCTTTGGAGGGGTTGGGGGTGGCCTCTTCTTCACCAAAAGCAGAACATCTGTTCAAGTAAAGGATGAAGATGTCATGCATTTTCACCTACCGATGAGCCACATACATTTTTGGTAATGTATCACCCCAGCTTTGTTTGTATAATATTTATAATGCTTTTTACACATTGCCTTTTCCAAATGTACCTTTATCTTTGATATTTTCCTCCACAACAGTTTTGGTGTCAGTTAGGACTCTTTCTGAAGCAGCATGGATGAGTTTGTGGTGTGTAACAGTCTTTGGATCCTCTAGACTTCCGTGCACATACTACAACAAATTAAAAAGACACGCATGCAATGCATTACATCTTACGAGATCACGTTAAGCTAAAATAATACGTTCCATTATACATATAATGGAAGAACGACAGCAGGAACAGTCAACAGCACAAATTTACTTAAACTCTTAAACGGATGAGATGAAATACACCGAGCCAGACGTGAGGGTATTCAAGTAACTGTCCCAGAAAATATCATGTATCCTGACATTTACAATAACATAAAGGAGAGCGACGATACGTGCTTTGTAAGGAACAAATTGTTACAGTATAAGCAGAACTGCAAACGTCAGCGCTAATGTGGCTAGCTGGACCGAACTCCACATGTAAAGTTATTACAACGATATAAATGGCATGAATCGCCAATATTCAGGCTTTTCAAAATGACCAACGTGGGACACCAGGATGTCCAAACCAGCCCAAGCTAGATAACTTAAACCGAGAAGAACTTTAGCGGGGTGCATTAGCCGTGTCCATCCGAGTGTCTATAAATACCAAGCGACAGACAGTACAGGCTAAGGCAAGCTAAGCTACGGTAGGCTAAGTTAAAGTGGGCTACGCTATTCTACGGTTAGCCTAAGCTAAGCTAAGCTAAGACACTTCGGTGGGAGCTGGTGTCCTGTCAAGCCGTCCTGAGCGGGTCGCAGCCGACGACGGGCGGTGTGTTTACATGTTTCAAGCACTTCTCTTTGAGTTTCTCGATGGTGGTGTCCTCCGGCACCTCTTCCAGCCATTCCGTGCCTTCCATGGTACAGACATGAATTTTCAGCACCTTCCCAGCGAATATCTTCTCCTCCTGCACAAACATATCGGCTGGAGCTGGTTGACAAGCTATCAGCTGGCTGGATAGCCTTCGGAGCTCGGCAATGTGACCGTGACCGTCTCTGTCGGCTACTGTCCTTTAGCCATTTTTTTCTGCTTTATACTCAGCAATTTAAATATAACGGCAGCTAAAGGGGATATTTCCCCCCTGCTTTCTGCTGTTTCACACCCACCGAGGGTACACTAGACCCCGCTTCTCAATAGCGAGAGTTAAGGGATTTCAACTCTGACCTCTGAAAGTGAAACCAAGCCGCGAATTATGGGAATTGTAGTTTCTGGGTCGTAACACGGCACACCTAACACCCCCCCCCCTTTTCATCATAGGATACAGAAAAAACATTGCAATAAAATCATTGCATTTGCGAACGACCACGTAGTTATTGCCAAATTTGCAAGCAGCCAACAGTAACTTTGGGTATAAACTGTTGCTTATTTTACAATATGGTTACATGTACTCTTTTTACCTTTTTAAATAAAACAATTAAAACCACATAAAACTATCGCCGTCTAAGCAGCTAGGCATTTTATGAAACATTTCTATTACCTTGCATTAGCGTACAAGACTATGTCTCCTGGAAACATCGCAGGCCATCCGTTAATTGCTCCCCATTAACCACTACCTGTTCTGTACCACTAGATGACGCCAAATTACAGATATTTATTTACCGTCACCGTGTAGCATCGACAAACTGCGAACAATCCGGGGCTGTATGGGCGATTAACGGTTTCCAATCCAGTGTAAACGGCGTGTAGGCTTGAAGTTCTGGGGACCGAATATTTTGATTTCATGGGGCATTTCTGCCTGGTTGGTTTAATAAAAAGTGCATCAACAGACTTATTGTTATGTAGCCTATATAGGTGGATGGATAGATTGATTGACCTGCTCTAAATCTAAACACCGTTTTATAGAAGGGACCACCCTTTCCAGAAATGAAAAAGTTTCTTTCCACTGAGCAAATATCTGTTTAAAATATATCTACTGAACATCTTATTAGACATTGAAAAGACACGCCCTTAAGAGCCGGGATGGGTTTTTTATGCCGTCTTTTGAATGTCCAATGTTGGGTCCTGCACCTGTCTTGCGCGTTCACAGACTCCCAAAAAATCTCTTAGCCAGATGTTGAAATATATAACTGGATTGAACTGTATATATCCAGAAGGGGTCTTAGTCAGACGTCCAAATACTGAATCTGATTTGCATGTCGTGCAGACATTTACATGTACTCCTGGATCACCAACGCAATGCAGACATTTACATGTCTGGGTTAACTGGACGGAAAGATTCTGTTCAGTGGAAAGAATCATAATTTCCATCTCTACCCAGTACCTGTGTCCTTACGTTTGTGTGTGTGCACTTTAGGGCTGCCAACTTTGGATAGCTGGCTGAAGTGAGATTTTCAGTTCAAGACAAGTCTGCACACAAATGCACACACATTTACAATTTGTTACAGTTTCATTACCTTGGAAATGGTCTGTGGGGTTGGCGAACTACCCAACACTTTTGATGTAGCTGATGTTACATTTATAATGGAATAATATAGATTTGCTGTAAGATTTCGTTTGTGAGCGTGAGAGTCTGAAAGCATGAGCGTCACACCAAATGTGTTAGAGCTGGTGACCCAGGGACCTTAATGCTATTACCAGTCCAGTTCTTATTATTCACAACGACCACTGTAAAAGTAACAGAAAGCAGCTTTTTGGTTTGGTCCTTTAATTTAGGACTATAGGGCAGATCACAAGTGCTAGTGAGTCAAACAGACATTAAGTAGCCTTCTTTATTGTATTAAGAAACAAATGTTGTACAAATTACAGAAAATAGTCTTTTGCAAACTACAAATCTGAACATCGGCAGCAAAGTGTTTAAACCCATTACACAGATTTTTCTAAATCTTGGTTTATAAAACATCAACAGTAAGAACCAATATCACCCAAAGATCATCACAGTGGGTTAGTGTACTGACAAAATGATATGTCTGGACCACTACAAAATAACCCCCTCCCCCAAAATGACCAATTAAATGAAAGTAAGCTACTCTAGTAAGCAGATTTCAAAAATTTCAATAAATAATTCATAAAACCACATCTTTTTTTACATAGGTACTTCAGTTGACCCCTGCAAATTCACAAATTTCAGTAGATTCATATTAAGGTCTCAGTAATACTGAGTAACATACACGTTCTATACGAATTATTTTAACAATATGTATATAAGCATTGTGACATCTCTAACTGGCGTGACATGCTTAAGACTTAAGATTTCTGAAACAAAACCCTGCATGTAACAAAATGTACATTATTATACACTTCAACTTCGGATGTTTCAAAGCATCCACTCACATACAGCAGTAATTCAGACATGCTAGTTGGATATAGCCAGGTCTGGACAACCTCCCAGAGCTGTCAGCCTAAGGGCTTCTTTCCAAGAGGGTGGCTGGCTATCAACCTGGTCACCTGGTTATCAAAAGCCAATCACCTTGTCTATTAGATCTGGATGACCTCAGTGCACTGACCCCGAAAAACAGACTCAGTGGAAATATGAGAAAAAAAACATATAAAGTCAGTTTGTAAAGCCTATTTTTGTGGTTTTTTTTAAAACAGCCCTGCATTTGTTGAACACAAAAAGCCAATAATACTGAAATCTTATCAATGTTATATACAATGTTTAAAAAAATAAAAGCATGAATTAAAAAAAAAATCAAAAACAAAAAATTATAAAGAGAAATAAATAACAGTCGATTGATATTGATCATCGGGATTTTTTCCTTTTACTACAGAAATAAAATTAAAACAATTAATTACACAAACCTGAAATTTTTCACATTTTTTATCTTGGTTTGAGCCTGACACCTCAGCACCCAATATTTTAGCAAACAAAAATTATAAATAGTTATAAATAAATAAGAAATGGATGATGACAACTCTTACCACTGTTAGTATAATATATTATAAAAGTATCCTTTCTTAGTCATCTTTCTTGCGAGTTGTCCATTTGCTTAAACAGTATCTTAAAAATAAAAATAAAAAGGGATTTACACATTTCTATGTAATTTAAATGTTCAATTTAGCCAGGGTTAGACATGTCCAACCTATTTAAACTGGTCTGGAACAAGTCCAATCTGTGACTGCATGCTGGTTGGAGGACTGGAGATGCCTTCTGACCAATCAGACATATTGGAATGTGGGGAGGAGCTTGACCATTGGTCAGGGGATCCAGGGGAGGGCGTCAGAAATGGGTGATCAGGCACCTGTATCTGATGACTAGGGGTATTGTCCATGGGGGCGGAGTAGCTGTGCTGGGAAGGTGGAGTGAGGAACTGCGTGCTGGCCATGGTCTGGCTGAGTGATGAGGGCAGCATCTGTGTTTCCTGGGGCAGGATGGTGTGGACGGGCAAACTGCTGCCCGACAGGGGCTGTAGGTCTGAGCTGCTCAGGTCACTGCTGATAAAATTCTGGCTGATGATGTGGCCACCAGTGGCAGTGTTGGAGCTCTGGTGCTGGAGCTGAAGACTCTGCTGCTGATGTTGCTGCAGCTGCTGCAGGTTCTGCTGCACCGGCGGCCTCTGCTGCACCTGCATGAGGCGAGTCTGCGCTGTGAGGTGGCTGTTCTGCATGCCCTGGTAGCCCATCATTGGGGAGAGCGTGGTGGTGGGACGGTCTCCACGCAGGGGGGGCACCATGCCGTGCTGCGCTCCTCCTGCGCCGCGCATGGAGTTGAAAACTGCCTGCTGGCCTAGACCAGCGTGCATCCTGGAGAGCCAATCGCACTGGCTGTTAATGGCACCACCTGCCCCGCCCATTGCCATCGTCATGGAGCCAGAAGTGCTGGGACTAGACACTGGTAGGTGGGACAGACGGGGCGGCACCAGGTCGAACTGCATTTGACCCAGGTCCTGCTTGCCCGCCATGACTGGGTGGCTGATGCCGATGTCAGACATGCCCTGGAGGTGGCTGAGGGACATGGGAGACTGTTGGAAGGGTGAGTTCATCATGGGTGGGGAAGCAACGTCAGACATGTATCCGTGTGGAGACTCCAGGGAGTCCACGGGCGAGAGCACGGCAGAGTTGTCCAGCAAGCTGCCCTTCCCGTCCTGGATCTTCTTCTTCCTGGCCTTCATGTCCTTTCCGTCCTTGCCGCAGACGCCCTTGGCGCAGGGCTTGCGGGCCTTCTTGCCCTGGCTCGAGGCTTTCATGCTGCTACCCAGGTAGTCGTTGGGGGAGCAGAGCGCGGGGGAGAGCGTTGCGCTCATGGAGCCGCTGTGCATGGCTGGGCTCCTGACCAGGCTGTGCTCATCCAGGAGCCGCACGATATCGTGGTGCATGCGCTCCTGAGCGATGTCTCGAGGCAGCCGGTCCACGTGGTCGGCGATCTCCCGGTTGGCAAAATGCTCCAGCAGGACCTTGGCGGTCTCGTAGCTTCCTTCCCGGGCGGCGAGGAAAAGAGGCGTCTCTTCCTGGAACAAAGTACGCAAGCGGTTGGAGCCATGCGCAGGTCAGACGCCGCACCCCCCCGCTCTGGGATGAGTGACTGGCGACTCACCTTGTTATTTTGCATGTCCTTGTTGGCGCCATTCTTCAGCAAGACCACAGCGGCGTCCACATTGTTCACTGCAGCCGCCCAGTGCAGGGCAGATTTTCCTGGTGGCGAAAAAGGGTGGGATTAATTCGACGGATATCGAGCCAAAGATGCGCCGAGATCAATCAGATGCAAGCCAATGGACAGAGGCGGGAACTTCAGGTCTAGAAAGTACAAATCCAGACCAGGATGTTCTTTCAACCAACGAGTGGAGTACTCTCTAACTGTGACGTGCGCAACTGGTTGGTTGAACCTAAATCATAGTCTGGATTTGTGCTTTCTGGACCTGAAATTTCCACCTCTGTCAACGGAGACCAAAAGCGGAACATCCATACCGAAGTCGTCGATGGCGTTGACATCGGCGTGGCAGTTGATGAGCTCCTCCACCATGCCTTCCACGGCCAGACGGGCTGCCAGGATAAGCGGTGTGGTTCCGTCCTGCATGCGGGCATCCAGGTCTGTGGCCCGATTTCGGATCAGGATCTGCAGACGGCGGCATGGTAGGACGTTAGTCAGCGCCGGTCACATGACGGCACAGAAAGGCCGGTAATGAACCCATGGTTGGGTTACAAGCGAAGCAGCACCTGAAAGACTCCCTGTGCGTCCGCGGCGACGGCGGCATGCAGGGGCGTCCGGCCCATATTGTCCTGAATGTTGGCGTCCGCGCTGGCCTCCAGGAGGCGCTTGGCGGCGTCGGAGCGGGCGTAGCGGGCCGCCAGGTGCAGCGCCGTCTCGCCCGTGCGATCCGTCTGGTTGTGGAGGATGGCCCCCTGATAGATGAAGTCCGAGATGACGTTGGCGGAGGCGTCCTCCTCCTCTTCGCTGTTGCCGGTCTCAAGGCCGCCGCCGCTGCAGGACGCGATCATCAGGGGCGTGAAGCCATCTGCAGGGGATGCAGGAGAGGGAGGGTTAACAGAAAGGAAGGAAAAATTAAACACACACACACACACACACACACACACACAGAAATCAGCCCCAATGCGGTACAGTTCAACCTTGAAGTGCTGGGAGGATCAAAAACAGAAAAGGAACAAACTAATCGAAAGGAGGATTTAACATTTCTTTGCCTCGGAGTAAACACAGACCTCTCCAATAATGGTATTCCGATCAAGCTCGATATCTGAGGCACTTTTAAAAAGCCAAGGATCCAGCCTGGGCCCCACCCAACCCAGGCTGCCAAAAAACCGGGAATTACGGTCTTTGAGACTCGGCTCTGCCTTCCTTACACGCGCTCCTGCACTTCAAAAGCAGAAGTAATTCCCAGATCCGCTGGACTCTTTCAACTCAAGCACGTCAAAATCTGCAGATTCTGATTTCTCTTAAATTCTTTTTCAGGGCATTTGGCGTTATTTTTTGATAGAAAAAATATTTTGGCATTGTACAGCTCTGGAAAAAATTGAGACCACTCTATATATATATATATTTTTTTACAAATCTGCATTTTTAAATCCTGGTTTAATCCTGGTTCTGCTGGCAGAAAGCTAAACTGCAGGCTGCTTTCAGGCTCAAAGTTTCTAAGACAGCAGCACACAAGAACAAGGTGAAGCAAGAGGCACTGGGAATGACAAAAAACAGCCAAGTAGAGGGCAGAAGTGACTTTCCAATGCCAGAGATGACCGTTAACTTATCCGACGATTTGAATTGGAAGATGACCTCAAGTGATCTTCAAATGGAATGGGAAACATTACGTGCAGGTGTGAAGTGCACTGCTAGGACAGTTCATATCAGGCTCCTAGAAGCAGGACTGAAGACCCATAAAGCAAGGAAGAAGCCCTTCATCAGTGAGAAACACGGATGAGCCAGGCTGGAGTTTGCAAAAAAATGTATATTTTACACAGGCGCACAACCATAAACTGAGAAACAAGTGAAACTGGATATTTTGCTGTGATCAATTAATTTTTTCCAGAGCTGTATTTATGGTTGACTGCCCCATGAGAGAAGGAAAAACACGCTGCTGTTATCCATCACACTAATTCAAACAGAATCACTCTATATAGATGAATGACAACAGACAGATGGCACCTCAAGCATGTCAGTAACCATACACACACTAAGACCCACAGCACTGTGACTGCAAATCTGTAAAAGCAAGCATGATCTTCCACAGTGAACACTGGATTAAGAAAGACTGACTACTGCACTCTTCTGGGGGACATTTATAAAGGATCTAACCAGCAGGTTTAAGAGGCTGCTCAGTGGATGGAGCAAAGCACAGTAGAGATGTGTAAGCGAGAGACCCGCATACCTGGACCGCGGACGTTGACGTCCATGCAGTCGTTTTCCATCTCGCCCTGTGGGGGTGTGGGTGCCATGGATGGATTGCGCAGATCTGCCGCGTCCAGGTGCTGCTGGGTCCACTGGCGGTGATCGGTCTGGTCATCCAAGTCCAGCATCTCAGCCTCAAACTAAACAAAAAAAAAAAAGATATACATCATGCAATACCAGCCAAACCACGCTGAAGCAGCTCAGGCTGAAAGTTCTTAATGATTGCACTTCTCTCTAACCCGAGTCGGACACATGATCCACCTGGAAATAATAATAATAATAATAATAATAAATAATGATAAATCATAACATCGCTGAATCCAATACCTCTTATCTACTAAAAGCATGCAAATTCCCAAACAACCTCTCCTACCTCCCAGTTCACAGAGCATCTAAGCCAACGGGCAGGCGCCCTGACATTTCGTTGTCATTTACCATAATACCACAGCATAGTCATGCCTCGTGAAAACAACCATCATTTTTGTTCTCCGAGTTTAACATATCTATTATTTTGTTTCAAATCAAATCAAAATCAAATCACTTTTATTGTCACGTCACTAGAACGAGCGGTCTTGGTTCGCGAGGTACCACCAGCAGTGCAGTACATTAAATAAACGCAAATAAATGTTATAAAACATAAGCGGCTTTTCCCGTCCAGGCGGCAGCGGCTCACTTACCCTGAAACGCTTGGTGTCTGACATCGCCTCCTCTTCCCACTCGTTCAGGTTGTCGTCCATGAGGGACACGTCCAAGGAGTTCTTCAGTGGCCTGTTACCAAATCCGGAAACCCGGGGGAAATTCCCGTTAGTCTCCTTCCGGCTCCCTGGCAGAAGCCAGGCGGCCGACAGAACAGATCCCACGACAAGCTGGCCGCAGGCACCTGCGCACCCATTGCATCGCTAACTCCTGTCAATTAATGTGCCGGTTCCTTCTAACTCCTAATTTCTTCCATCGCTGTCATCACGTTCGCAAACTGAAGGACACCTCAATCCCTGGACCCAACACTCAACTGTCACGCCATAATTTCCTCAAAAGAGCCAAACCCAAACATAAAAGACTTAAATGCGAGAGTGCGATCGTCCCAATTCTGTGGAATGGGCTTCAAACTTACTTGAGTCCCACGGAGTCTTCCCCAACCGGTTCTCTCCTCTTTTTCTTGTTGGGCTCGGTGGTCTTGAACCCCTCGGGGAACCAGAGCTGCCCATGCTCCCGCTGCCGCTTACGGGAGACCATCATTCCCACGCCGAGGAAGGCCAGCAGGACCACGGCCGCCAGGACCACATAGACTGGGTACAGCTCCGAAGACGCCGGGGTCTTGTTCTCGCCTGCGTTGGAGGGAAGCCGCATGTCAGGAAGGGGGGGATTTTTTTTTTTTTTTTTTTAAAAAAGGCACGATTAGGACGAGGAAGAGCCTCACGGTGCCAGCAGAGACGGTCGCTCGGAGCCCGTGTCTATGCACACACGACAGCAGCAGCCGGAAGGCAGTAGAGCGCTTGTAAAACAAGGTTGTCTCATTCGCTGATAATCAGAATTGCTAACTACTTCTCATCAAAAAGAGCTGGCAAAAAAAAAGGGAGGGTAGAATAGAACCCAACTCCCCTTTCAGAACAGGGTACCATGAGACCATTTCTTCTTTAAGGGAAAAAAGGCAGGGATTAATGAACTTCAAATTACTGCACGCGCTTTAAGCTGTAAAGACCGAGGATTTATTAGGATTTTCAAGATAACAAAGAGGCCCAACTTCTAGCACACTCCCGATCAATTTTCCCTCTTTTTTTTTTTTCTCTCCTAATGATTTTGAAATGATAAACTCTCCACACCTAAACCCTTAGAGATGCATTAAGTCTTGGTATTACATTCAACGGGGTGAAGGCTGCTGCTGAGGACCCACTCGTGGGGGATGGGGGGGGGGGGGGGGGGGGAAGAGCCCCCCCCCCCCCCCCCCTCCAGACGGGAGCAGGAAAGGCCCCGGCCCCCCCCACCGCCACCCACCCGCACCCACACACACCCACACACCGGGGGGGGGGAGGGGGGGACAG
>JAABNY020000039.1:11798040-11808121 GCA_015164015.2 Brevimyrus niger
TAATTTATAAGAAAAAAAAAAATAATTTAACGCCCCGCCCGTGCGGCCGGGGACGGGGCGGGGGGGGGGGGGGGGGGGGGGGGGGGGGGGGGGGGGGGGGGGGTAAGTTACTTATTATTGCGAGTGTACTGTTTATGATCGACTTCCGTCGTTCCAGGTAAATGAACGACCTTCTTTTAAGGCTGCAGCAGCCTGCCCCTCTCTTTTAAGGCTGCAGCAGCCTGCCCCTCTCTTCCGCTCATTCCTCCACAACATCTGCTCTTCTCTAGAAATTTCTTGGGTCCTTTGGACAGATCTGAGGCTAAGCTCACAGACTCCATTACATTCTCCCAGTGCTTGGTATGGGATCTACTAACTGCGCTCGGCTGGTTCTTCTGCACTGGTATGGGTTCCACTTAGGGGTATGAAGCAAGCACCCACCCTGTGGAGAAGTGGGAGGCGTGCAAGGTGTCACACGCAGTGCCCGAGTATCTCTGACAGCGGAACAGAGGAGCAGGGGGACGTGAGCGGGGGGTGGGCTCACACTTCAGGAGATTAAAGCATTTCCAGTGGTCACTGTAAAAGCCCATCTGTTCGTTTTCCATGCTAATGCAGTTCCTGGAAACAGCTGTCGGACCATTACCTTCCGCTCTATTTAAAGGGCATTTAAATTGCTGAAATTACAAGGATGGAGTGTGCCACTGTTTACATATGAATTCAATTAGCCTCCTCCGTTTGGATGCACTGCCTGATACAACGGTCAAAAATTTATTTGCAACTCAGATCATTTTGGAGAATGATAAAGCCGGAGCTGAACGTGCTTTACAGTTACATCATCAACTTCTCTAGAACTTTTCTTCTCTGCTTGATTAGCCTAGTTTTGCAATTTCACTTTACCTGAAAAAATGAGGGATAATTAATTACCTTACTCAGCGGTGCAGCAGCAGAGTCCTCGATAGAGTATAACTACTCATAAATCATCATTTAAAACAAAACATTAGTGTAAAAACTGACCAAAATAAACAGAGGTTATTCCTGAACACCACAGACATACACTGTGTGATGCATTTTTTTCCCTTCTCATTTGTTGAGCCTGTAGTCAAAAAAACAATGAAAGGAAACAAGCCACCATTTCCCAGGAACACATCAGGGAGCGAAAGGCTAACCTTGAAACAGATACATTGTTTGTTCCAAATTCTAACAATAACCAATAATGCATGGGGTGGAATACTGTGTTTGTTGCAAAACTGTCTCGACACCACACACACTGTATACAGCAAACACTCATTCTGTTATATTTTGCAGAAATTCTTCAGGCACAGTGCGACTCGGACATCACCTCATTTTGGTCCATTGTTTTTATTTGGTGGGTCTTGATAAAACACACAATCACAGCAGTGACCTTAGTGGTTTTCAATATATTATCATTCCCTGGCCCCACCCCCCTTCCTCCCACTCTCCTACTTGGGGAGGGACTGAGACAAAATGAAGGTGAGAAGGTCCACCAGGATGCATTTCTTTGTACACTTGCTGAAACCTGGAATCCTTGGGCAGGGCAGAGTGAGTGAACACTGTACAGAAACTCCCTGAGGGGGTCTGCGGGGGCTGCATGGGACAGGTGGTAAACAGAGACACTCATGCTTTGCCTGAGAGAGTCCCGTCCATCCGTCCACCTTTTAACCCGGACACCCTGGGTGGGATGTTAGTCCATTGCAGGGAACATACTACTGGCATGTACAAGACTGCAGAATGTAAGCCATGCAGCCCAGGGAGAACATAAACATTCCACAGAGAAAGAGCAGAGGTGGGATTTAAACCCCAACCCAAGTAGATATGAGACAACAACACGACCCACTGAGCCACCATGTTGCCCAAGCACATACCTACAAACACTGCTGAGCTGCCATTAGGCCCTGTGACTATCATAATGGCACCATCCTGATTCAACAGATTCAACATTCCCTTAGATCCTAGGAAAAGGGACTGAAACTGCACAGAGACTCTGGAAAGCTGGAAGGGATTCTGATGTAAAACATCTTATATGTCCATTTTAAATAGCAATTCATAAACATCCCATCCTATATGGCTACTTAAGCCAACCTAAGTAAGACATTCCGAAGATTTTAGCTCCACAACACTGATCGGAGCTCTTACTTATTTATCAGACACTTATATCCAAAGCATTGTACAATTCAGGGTCAGCTAATCCACAAAACAACTTGGGATTAAGGGCCAAAGGTGACATCACTTCACGGCATTTGAACCTACGACCTACCGACCATAGGCATAGACCCAGACAGCACTTTCTCTTCCGGCATTTCTGTTCATCCAGGTTTAATCAGATTCAGGCAGGATTCTGCTCAGTACTATTATTCTTAGCATCTGTTCTCCGTGAGAAGCAGTAATCTTTAGTGTCTTTAGGATAGTAGTCTACTGCGTAAGACCAGCCTGAAAATGCTTAGAGAGGAATGGTGACTTTTTCAGGGAGGGTGCATTGCAGGAAGCTGCTCGGCAACTGTAGACTGCGCACTCTCAGCCCTGCACCCAACACAGTCCCTCTCCCCTCCACCCTCCTTTTATCGTCAGGGAAACCAGAGGCACCCCTTGAAAAAAGTGCAAGAAGGACATATTATGACCTTGCCAACTCAATCTGTAAAGTCTGTCGGATCCACTCCGAACATCAACATCAAAATTATGAGTGAATCACCATGACATCCTGACAGTTCAGTACCCCCCATCCCTACGACTGGGTCATGTAATTTCAGACTCTGCCCTCATCGAATTCTCCTATAGATAACAGGTCAATTCATCATGCAAAGCGTTTCTGTTAGATAAGCAGACAGCATATCCCTCATGTCGTGTAGCTGCGTACAGTTTACAAAACCAGAGCATCTGGTCTGGCACAAATCACATAAATCAACAGTTACCTTCTTAACCCCAATCAAGGTCAGGAGGAAGGAAGGTTAAACCTTGCCTTGCTCAGTTAACCGTGAACAGGCACGTCGCTAGAGGGTGATCTGGGCCTTTTGGCCCATTGCGACATTCCTGGATGGACCAGTCATGCAGAATAGGTTCCTGATACAGGCTGGGCTAGTCCTGAGGACCGGTCCTCTCTGTACTTTTTAGCTAAAGGGGAGGACACAGTGGTCATAAACCTGAAGTCAACCCAGCAAAGCACGGGTCACATGACCCAGTATACTGCTGGTATACTTGGCTTCAGGCGATCCCCATGAACAATATTATTGTTTGTGTTAATATACAACGGGAGGGTGTTACTTATAAGCCCACGGTGGGAATATGAAGGACTATCCACCTCCACTTTATGGTGGATGCAGGCTGTTTGGAGAGCTGGGGGAGGGTCAGAGGGTCGATTAATGGAAAGTTACTAAATAAACAGGCAGAGGAATGCAATAACTATTGAAGGCACTAAGCCAGAGGGAGATGGTCATTACGAACAACCTCCTCTGAGATTGTTGGCTTTGTACTTCACATCCAATAACACCAGAAGGTTGTAGGCTTGATCCTCAACTCTGATTACCTCCAAAACACTTAAGCATGTCTTGGAATTCCGGAGCTGAACAAAGGGGATTAACCTGCAATTCACAAAGTTTATGCTGAACCTCTCCAATGACAAATAAACTAAAAGTATGATTATTAAACAGTGAAGGGTTCAGTAAAAACAACCAAGATCTGCAATTACAGATACCAGAAGACAGACAAGAGGCCCTATACTATTTTCCTAAAAATAGTTCCCAAACCTGGGATAAACTAAAGCACTTTGGCACCCAACATCTTGCTAAGCGTTGCCCACAACATTGTTCATCACAAGGGCAGGAAAAAGAGCTCCTCTGATGGTCACACTGCTGGCCATATGATGGATCCACTGGTCAATCTGCTGGAGTCCCACATCCCAACATTCCGAAGTCCAGATCATCCAACTCCAAACTTCCAGCTCCATCAAGCACCACAGCTTAATTGAACCATGCTGCACTGTAAGAGATGCATGTGATTCAGGACCCATGGGGCGACCTGGTTAAGGTCTCCAGCACTGAGTGGTGCGGTGCCTCACCTGGAAAATCTGTAAACCGCGTAAACAAGATGATCTCCCTGGAGGCTCTCTGCAGCGAAACGTGTCAGACTGCATTGTGAAATAAAGCACCGCAAATTGATTTTGATAAAAGTCGTTTGATTTGCCTACCAGTCCAATTAAACATAAAAAGTGCATTTAAAAAGTGTGAGAAGGCACAAATCCTTCTTCGCGCTGAGCAATCGAAGAACATGGGGACAAAGTACATCGACATCTCCCTGCCAAGGTTTTAGAGTCAGTCTGTTTATAGCGCCCTTGTTGGCAAACCAAGCACATGCCTACTCACTGAAACATCCAGTCAACCTGAGAGCAGGACACAATGATTAACCACCCTGATGAGGATCACATGACTGAAGCCCTATGGGTGAGATCATTGACCATGCCAGAAGATTAAGTATAACTTCCTTACATTTCAACTAGTTTTCTTAAATTATGCTCCAACTCCTCAAAGGGTGTTTTACTCATAAGCTTTAATGGAAGCACTTTGTTGTGTAATTTTGCTGTTGCAACTCCTGTTTGGAGATTGGCAAGAGCTTTCTTTCAATCTGAAACAAGGAGGATGCCATAATTGTTCCTTGTGACAGGAATCCCATGCAACACAAGGAGAACATAAAACAAACATTCCTTACAATATGTCTGGAATTACTAGAACAGCCATCTAGTTACCAACATGCGGACAGCCTTTGTGAGCCATGGAGAGACTGTTTGACTGCTCTGTACGCTAGATTATCTAAAGATAGAGCAGCTATGGTCTGAGGATGTGTAGCATGTCTAGTATTTACAGTAGTGGTTCTTCAGCATTACCATTACCAGATTATAATCATAGCTCAGAAAGTGAACAAAGGCCATAAACAGGATTTCCAAAGAAGACAAACATGCTACGATCTTAATGCTAATTAGAATTAGAGCTTCATATTGAGTAATGAGCATTTAACGCTAGTGTTTTTTTGAAGATATCTGCTTGAAAATGTATTTAAAACTATTTACTTGTTGAAATTAAAAATGAAAAACTGAAAGTTAATTAAAGCTATCGGCACATTAGTACCTCCTTCTATTATTTATTAATATGTTTTTGAGAAAAAGAGGCAAATATGATCATACAGCTTTCATGTTAATGAAGCTTTGTTTTGGCCATATCAGCACATGATAATAATGTACTACAAATAAAAGTGTTCACATAATATGCAAGGGTATCGTGACAAGATGAACTCAGCCTCTGTGACCTTGACCCTGGGAAGTGATGGATAACTATCATCCCGTAGCCCTCAAAATTACAACAGTATGTGGCTTATGGGCGTCGAGGATCATTTCTTTGCCATAAGGAATACAGAAGAACGCCGATCTGAAATATTTACACAATTGCTCACAAGAGTACAGGGCAGAAATACATCAACCCATACATGGAATAAAGACCTCATACCCAAACATTTACCAATGCAGCTCTGTAAATAAGCCAGTTTATAAGACAGATCCATGTGCTTCGGCCACTAATGGCTGTAGGTTAATGGAATCCCCCTGAGACTTTAAACAGGTAAGTGAATGACACTGGAGATACAGCTGACAGCTTAAAATGACTGTGAAAGCCTATGAAATTCCAGTGATGACAATCTCTACCAAACAGCACCTGTCACACGAAATGTTTAACCAGAACTTGCCAGGCAACACAACTATACCTTATACAGAAGGCCTATCATACGCACTGGCAGACTTCAATCCAAAATAAGATAAAATCAAATATTTTGTCACTTGGGAGACAGCGAGTAAATACCTATTCAAATGGCATACTTCTTCTAAAGGTCACAGAGCAAAAGCGTCATGTTTATCTCACAAGTAAAGTGAACTCATCTCACCTTTCCTCACAGTGCCCTTGTTTAAATCTCACCTTTGAAACATTCCTTATACATTTTATGAAACTTGTAGTTGCATGGGCATCGCAGCCATTACATCTGAAGGGGGACGTGTCCCCCTCACATTTCATAATGATCTGTTTGGACCCCCCCTTTATTTAACATAAAGCATTAGTTTTATGCCAGTGTGACCCCCCCCCCACTACACACACACACACACACACACATTCAAAATGCTTCTGACGCCCCTGATCTAGTGAATGTTTATCATATGGGTCAAAGGACGTGACAAATCAAGCCTGTTTGCAGTACTTTTCGATTTTTTTTTTTCTATTAACTAAATTAACATCAAATATTATCAGACTGTGCGTTTAATATTCCACACATTTTGTTTTTGCGGAACGACAGAGGAACGACACTGTCACTTAATAGTACCAGGCTGACAATAATGAACTATAGCCTAATTATCCGATTAGGGGGAGATTGTGGAGGGGTGTCGAGGAACAGTGATATGACTGTTGTGTGTTTCCTCAGCAGGAAGCTTTCGCGGGACCTTCATCACACACTCATAACGCGAGACGTCCACCCCCGCACTTGCATTACTAACTACACTACTGCTACTAACTCAGTGACTTGATGCGATAAAGGGTGTGTGTGCTCTTCTTGTTTACTGTGCTGTGTGCCTGCTGTACACAAAGAAACAGCCTCTCCCATAAGCCACCTCGCAAACACCCAGATTTCTAAAAATGAGCCCCATGCCGCAACTACATCTAAGCCACCAGGTTCTTGCTGTCAGACATAAACTTTAATACCGAGGACAGGGACAATGATCCCGCCGAATGAAACGAATAAACTTTTAATAAGGCAGTACATAAGGTTTACAGGCTGAACCTTTATCTTCAGTCGTCTGAAATACGTCCTTATCACGGACATTCAATAAAAGGGTTGAAGTCCCTTTTCGAGCCAGTCTTTACTAGATGTCTGAATACTACTGACACCTTCCATGGGAACAATACCATTCAGCTCGAATGTCCACATTCTTTCCATCTACTGGTCGCAGAGGATCAGCAGCCAGGATAACATGCAGTAAATGTAGAGCAGATTTCACTCTACGATCGCTTAGGATGCCTTATCTAGCCTTTTTTGTAATAAAATTTAGCAGTCCTTATAATGGAATAAGAAAAAAAATATGTATTTAACTATAAGATCTTACAGATTTTAGGGAAACACGGTGCCAAGCATTTACACCTAATATACTTTCGCTTTACAAGTCTCAAAGCAAAAAAGTTGAAATACAGGGCAGGGAGCTTTCAGCGCTCCGAGCTTCAAGAAAAGTTCACAGAAAAAGTAGAGCAAACACGCAGATAATGTCCTATGAACGATACTCCTAGCAGTCAGTTCAATAAATTACAGGGAAAAAAACATTTGTGAAAACTATAGTATTTCGCATTGCTTACAACACGTGACAATTAACTGAACCTTAGACAATTTAACGATAAGACGTGAATTTAAAATTAAAATGTATAGTTACTGAATAGAGTAGGCATAAACTACCAAGCATTTTCCTCAAGGGCTATTTACGCTAACGACACTAAAAGACATAACTAGGAAACTATACAGCGTATCTTGTTTTTTTGAAGCATAATTATCTTAATAATATAATTATGAATGCAGGTATTTATAATTGTTTGATAGTTGAACGCAATCAGCCTAAAATCATTACCAATGCATACTTTTCAAATCGGACACAAAAGCTTATAAAAATGTTCCCTTTGGAAAAATCCTTAAAACTTATACAGTAGTGATATATACACATATTCTACATACATTCATGTACAAGATATTGAGAACAGGCAGATGACCAGATTGACAAAAATTATAATTAATATATTTACACTTTTTCTTAATAATAGCTATAGTTTACAAACAAAGCGTGCTCATATATTTCTTGCTTACATTTCGGATGAATAGGAAATAAATTATATCATATAAGACGGGGACTGACGCTCTCACCTGTGTTGCATAAGGTGTCAACAGAACCGTCCTCTACAAAAGTACTTAAAATTAGTTTCTCATTGCCTAAAACGAGCCATAATTATCGCTGCAGGTCGCAACTAGGTAATTCCCGTGGACAGCACCGTGAGACCCGTCCTGGCCGAGCGTAGGTGTATCGCGGATCCTCTCCGGTGCTTCGCTGACAGGGCGAGTCGCGTCAGCCCACGAAACAGCCCCAGCCGTCTGCGCTGCAACCACAGACTGCGCAGATCTCAAACCCTCCAGTGGGATCACCTGTGTTGCCGTCTTACACGGGCGTGGCATTGTATGGGAACCCAGCTGGCTCAAAATATTACCAATTCCAAGCTAATACAGGACCGGGCGACCGCTCCATATGTTTTTTTTTTTACGCGGAATAAGTCAAGGCTCCTTCGCGATAATTTACGATTTCTCCAGTCAACGTAGGATTTTAATTGTCACGGAAGGTATGGAGTCCACCAGCAGTGAAATTCAAGGTGGTACTCTCTATCATAATACATGGTAAAAGCAAAATAATATTAAAAGCAAACATTTTATAAATAAGGGAAATTATAGGCCTATAAATTAGCAAAGATGTGTAGCAGATCAACGTAGATCACATTGGTAAATAACTTAAGTCTAAGTTATTTAATTATCTATACCGAATAATCATGAATAGATGATTCTTATTTTTCCAAACATTTTGACTTCTTTAGTCTGTAGAGGATTAAAAATTCAAGTTACAAGTTGTTAATATCGGGGTTTGATAATGTGACTCGCCAAAAGAATTAAACTGCATGGTTGGCTGACGTTATACTATAAACATGCAAGGTAGAGAATACATACAGCCGTTAACCAGCTAACTAAGGTACCGGGGATGCTAGGTTCGCTACGTACGTTAAATATGTTACGACGGAAAGACGGGGCTCCCAGCTTTGGTCAGCTGGTTGGTCAGCAGTGATATTTTCAGTTCGAGGCTCACGCACTTACATGTATGTAACAGTTTTATTACACTGTAAATGTAAATAGTCTGTAGAGTTTGCAAGCCACCCCAACGCTTTTGATGCAGCTAATTTTAGGTTTATAATGAAATAATATAGATTTGCTGTAAGATTTCTTGCGTGAGCTCTAGTGTGTGAGTGGGCGTGTCCCGCCAGATGGTTGGCAACCCTGAGTTATACAAAAACATCAGAAAAGTTATTCGAATAAATAACACCAATTAAGTGCAAAATACAAGATTCAGAAGTTTCCGGTGATTATTCAATTTTAAGGGAATGATCAACGAAGGAGAACAGCTGGCCCGATGAGGCTAATTCAGTTATTCCTGGAAGAGATGGGTCTTAACGTGTTTATTGAAAGTTGCGAGGAACTCAGACCGGATGAAGTTATGTAACTTATTTACGTTATACCATGCATCTAGTGCTGGACGAATCACCAGGTTACTTTCGCTTGTAGATTATAGAGGTGGCGATGGATCCAGATCAGGAATTCAATGTTGATAGGTACCGTCCACTTAAGAGATCTGAAAGAAGGAACCAAGCATTTGGATTTGATGGGAACACCTAAAGGAAGTCAATGAGGAGAGGCAAAGAGAAGTGTGAAAGGAGAGCGTTTCGTCTGGTTTAACACCAGACGTACTGTAGCGGTTGTTATACACAGCAATTGCAAGCATCGTGTAAATCCTTTAAACTGTGTGGCCCCTAGATGGCAGAAGTTTGTAACTATACCTTAAAGCTGGGATGAACATAGACCGATATGCCTCGAGTCATGAACACAAGATTATCAGCACTGATGCCTTCTTCGTTTTTCTTCGTCTTCTTGATCAGTATTTTTATCTTGAAGATTCAATAGTTGTCCTGGTGTATTTGCATAATTTTTCTAAAGTATTTGAGGTAAACTAAAGTGAAAATGTTGGCAAATGAATATGAATTAATTTACTTGTAATGTATCACCTGCCGTTTACAGTAGTCTGATATTCATGTAATACCATTGAACTGATTATTTATAAATTTGCTTTCCAGTTCTCCAGTTTTGGAAAAAAAAGAAAAGATTAAGAGCCTGTCTGTTCTTTTTCTTTCATCGCCTTTTTCGTGTATCATTCTGACCTCATTTCACTAAAATCTTATGGGTAAGAATAGACTTTCGTTTGGCTCAG